>JAQBSW010011725.1:0-19090 GCA_029291075.1 Eudiplozoon nipponicum
TGGCACTTCAAAAATTAATAAATAAGATAATTTAATCTACAAACACGAAGGTATTTCTTACGGTTACTCATTTTATTACAATGAAGCTAATTTTAGTCATATCAAGTTAAGTACATTTTCTGTATCAAATGTGTAAATAAGTCATTCACTCATGATTATGCCTTTGAAATTATATTTCGGAAGTAAATTATGCGGGTAAGTTTACATTTATTATAACGCAGTTATGTACTACACAGTTAAAAAAGGTCATTTGTTTTGCCATAAATCCACTTGATTGTAACATTTGGTATTTTCTAGTTGTATGGAATATTCTTTATTCTCAGCTAAAGCAACAAAATTTCGTATATTTTTTAATATAAATTGGTAATTTTTTGTGCGTGTGTGTACGCACATTTCCCAGTATATAACATTCCCGCTTCCTGCTTGACATTGCATTGTGTGTAATAAAAATTTATCACACTTTCGGTAAAAAACGGAATATAGCCTTTATTAATTGTATACTTCTCAATTAAAATTACAAATTTCTAATTTCAGAGAAATTTGCTCCAAATTTTGTTATACCTCTAACAGATTTCCGCTCATTTTCCATTTTTATACAACAATAATTCCCAGACAAGTTGAATTTTAATTGTTCGAAAAGACGAACGTTCTAAAATTTTAATTTTCCCACAATACAATAACTTCTCGAAGTCATCGGTAATAATTTGATAAACTTCATACTTGTAACTTGCATCCGTTTTATACGAAATCAAATACCTTATAAATTCTTTAAATCAAGTTTGCGAGCTTGAAGTAAACATCAATCCCATTGTAATTAACCAGTCGTCGAACAACATAACAAAATTACCGCCAGCCGCAACGCACTGACGCGTTACCACCTTCCTTGATCATCATCAGAGTACGATGGCAAACTGACTATCGAGGATAAAAACCGCATTGAATATATATGGAAATCAAATTTAGATATGACGCTCTCACATCTAGCAGTCTCGCATACATTGAACTTGACTGGAAATGTCGGCTGCACAATTTCTATACAGTCACGAACATAAACTGTTTGTAGCTTTCGCCAAATATACATATATAGGCAATAGAATTTAACAATAATTGTTTGCGCGGGTGGTGGTAACAATTATTTAAATTAAGTTTTCGAGCATGAAGTAAACACCGAACGTTTTGTATTTAACCAGTCGTCGAACAACATGACAAAACTTTTAAAAAAAATCAAGTTTGCGATCTTGAATTAAACACCAATCCCATTGTATTTAATTGATTTTAAGAATTGTTATCACCACCCGCGCAAACAATTATTGTTAAACGTAACAAAACCACCACAGCTGCAAAGCACTGACGCCTTTCTACCTTCCATGATCATCATCGGAGTACGATGGCAAACTGACTATCGAGGAGCAAACAGCATTGAATATATATGGAAATCAAATGTAGATATTCGACTCTCACCTCTAGCAGTCTCGCATACACTGAACTTGCCTGGAAATGTCGCTGCATAATTTCTACGCAGTCATGAACATTAACTGTTCGAATCTTTTGTCACATAATTATATATAGGCAATACAATTTAACAATAATTGATTGCGCGAGTGGTGGTAAAAATTCTATAAATCAAGTTTGCGAGCTTGAAGTAAACACCAATCCCATTGTATTTAACCAGTCGTTGAACAACATAACAAAACTACCGCCAGCTGCAACGCACTGACGCGTTTCGACCTTCCATGATCATCATCAGTGTACGACGGCAAACTGACTATCGAGTATCAAACCGCATTGAATATATATGGAAATCAAATTTAGATATACGGCTCTCACCTCTAGCAGTCTCGCATACATTGAACTTGACTGGAAATGTCGGCTGCACAATTTCTATGCAGTCACGAACATTAACTGTTTGCAGCTTTCCAGTCACGTTCAATGTATGCAAGACTGCTAGAGGTGAGAGCCGCATATCTAAATTTGATTTCCATATATATATATATATATATATATATATATATATATTCAATGCGGTTTGATCCTCGATAGTAAGTTTGCCTCCGTACTCTGATGATGATCATGGAAGTGCGAAACGCGTCAGTGCGTTGCGGCTGGCGGTAGTTTTGTTATGTTGTTTGACGACTGGTTAAATACAATGGGAATGGTGTTTAATTCAAGCTCGCAAACTTGATTTAAAGAATTTTTACCACCACCCGCGCAATCAATTTTTGTTAAATTGTATCACCTTATAAATTGTTACAATTCGACATATAAGGTGTAAATGTTGCGGATTAGTTGACTATCCCACAATTGAAATGTAATTCCCGTTATCACTCTGAAGCAAATTCAAGTTAAATTTATCTACTATCCTGTGTAATAACGTTTCCCAAATGAATACTTTGGCTGAACCAAATATATATTTTGTAAAGGTTTCAGTTTGCTTAATAGAAAATAATACGAAATTTATTGACACGAGTTAAAATTAATTTTATATGCCAACACCAAAATCATGTCCAAAAATTTGAAAACAGAGTTAAAGCATAATCGAACAAAGAGGTTGTCCAACATTGCTTTAATCAAAGAATGTTACAAAAAATAATAAAATTATATTTGCATACAGAGACCTCTTTCCCGAAATAAAGGGTATTTCAATAGTCGAAAATAAATCGTTAAATATTTTGACCTATGTTGTATTAATCTCTAAAATAATGCTATTTTAAATAGCGCAAGGCTTTCCTTCTGTGACCATGTTGATTTCATCCATATAAATAGAAATAATATACATGAATTATCTAAGAAAATAAACAAGTATTTAATCCCAGAAACGTTTAAAATAACCGGGCAAAATCGCTGTCCCCGTAAACCCGAAAGATTGTTCTAGCGAGGAGGAGACACAGCTGCATGTTTAGTAAATTGGTATAATCAAGTATGTATTAGGTGTTGCGAACCTAGTAACAAATTAGTTCAGTTGTGACCAGAAGAATAAACCAAAGGCAGCATGAACGGAAAGTATAATCTCATGCACATTCGTTTCGTGCTTACTGGCGACTCATCAGTAGGAGCCGGTATTACGCCCTTTAGCCACTATATATTTGGTCGAAGAATGTGAAATAATAGGACGGTACAATCTCCTAGACGAATATGTAAACCTGAAATAGTGAAGCTAACATCATATAAAGTCTACGACAATGCGACTTCAACGCTACCTCACACTATATGATATATATACCGAGTCTGTAAAGGATACTAACAATATGGCTATTGTGTTAGTAGCCGATACCAACATAATTATACAGAAAAGGTACATGGTATTAACACTATAGTTTCCGAGTCGGTGCATGATACCAACCTGATAGATATCAACTTATGCTATAGTTCAGCGAAATTGAGAATTACAATTATTTCTGAACACCTGTTACCCCAGTAAATCCACACACTCTGGCCTTGATCGATATCAGCTATCACATTTCGCGGTAAGCTTGACATCATTAATTGTAATATATAACAGTTAAATACTGCTTGGTGCAGAAAATTATTATATATGCTAGTATTTATTAGGTGTTGCGAACCTAGTAACAAATTAGTTTAGTTGTGACCAGAAGGATAACACAAAGACAGCACGAACGGAAAGTATAATCTTATGCACATCATCACCAGTAAGATCCGGTATTACGCCCGCTATATATTTGGGTGAGGAATGTAGGATAATAGGACGATACAATCTCCTAGACGAATGTTTAAACCTGCAGTAGTGAAGCTAACATTATATAAAGTCTCAGCAATGCGAGTTCAGCGCTTACTCACTCTATATAATATATATACCGAGTCTGTAAATGTGAGTTAGCGTTAAAGTCGCATTGTCGAGACTTTATATAATGTTACCTTCACTACTGCAGGTTTACACATTCGCCTAGGAGATTGAATCGTCCTATTTTCCCACATTCCTCACCCAAATATATAGTGCTTAATGGGCGTAATACCGGCTTCTACTGATGAGTCGCCAGTAAGCACGAAACGAATGTGCATGAGATCATACTTTCCGATCATGCTGTCTTTGGTTTATCCTTCTGGTCACAACTGAACTAATTTTGTTACTAGGTTCGCAACACCTAATACACAATTGCATATATATTAGCTCTCTGCAACAAACAGTATTTAACTGTTATATATTGAATTTAATGATGTCATGCTTACTGCGAAATGTGATAACTGATATCGATCAAGGCCAGAGTGTATGGATTTACAGGTGTAACAGGTGTTCAGAAATAGTTGTAATTCTCAATTTCGGTATACTATAGTATACATTGATATCCATCATTTTAGTATCATGTACCAGTACAAGCACATTTCGGAAGCAGAAAGAATAAAAGACCACAAAGTAAATATCATCCACAAAAAAATTTCATTTCGATAGAGCACAGGACTCAATAACTAATGAAAATTATATTATTCTGAAAAAATATAAGGCAATTAAATTACTTCTCTAGAGAATTGCGTAGATAGGTTTACATTAAAAACATATGTCGAAGAATAATTCCGGTGGATTTTATAATTGAAATAGGATAAAGTTGCTCAGCAATCCAGTGTTGACTAGTATTTTCCTTAAATATTTAATTTTCGTCAGTTGTTCCCTATCACTAGTTGGCTTTTAGGAAGATACCTGTCCAAGTTATATGTATTGCAAAAACTTTTACGTTGATTTTGAGCATTCGAAACTAATTATCTTCAAACTCATGTCATTGAACAGGACATTATATTTGACGTACAAAACTCCTTTCAAATATTTCTGCTTATTTCGACTATTAGGAACAAAATCACCTGACATTGCATGTCGCTGATATTTGTTATAAATAATCCGGTGCTCGGACACAAATTTTGCTCAATCATGCGACTTTGAGAAATCATTTAAATATTCCATCTATTAAGGCAATTTTAATACATATTGACCATTTTCCATGGTCCGTATTTGTGAACAAGCGAGTCTAAAATGGACGTCTAGCAAAGTTTTTGAGTGAATTTTTCATAAACTAAGCACTTTTTGTAAACTACAAACCATTATTATTTATTAATGTTTTAAATATTTCAACGTTTTAATATTCTTTAAATCAAGTTTGCAAGCTTGATTTAAACACCAATCTCATTGTGCTTAACCAGTCGTCGAACAACATAGCAAAACTACCACCAGTCGATGACTGGTTAAATACAAAGGGATTGGTGTTTAAATCAAGCTGGCAAACTTTATTTAAAGAATTGTTACCACCACCCGCGCAATAAATTATTGTTTTAACATTCTGTTAATTTTCTGGAAGCTGTTGAATTAAAAAGAAATGAGTATAATTTTATAACGTGTATATTATCTTATTAAAATAAACATTGATTGCGCGAGCATTTATAAAAATTAATTTCATAAAGTGTGCTCTCTTAATGTAAACACGTGACCGCTTATGTACATACATTTATCAATATAAACAAAGCATTATAGACCGGTTTTTCTCTTATTGTAAAATCACCAATTACTGTCCAGATATAGCCGCGAGCAGGGCTCGCATCTGGACACGTATTTTTCTGAAGCTGGTGCTCTAAACACTGAGCCACCCTGTCGCACAATACAAATAATTTTAAGTTTATATACTAATTACGGTTTCTTGGTTAAATTTTCTTTTATATGAGGCTAACATGGCATTCATTTAGACATGAAGTTCGGACTAATCATTCACAATCTGTGATTATGGAACAGAAAACGGGGCTACCTGGAGAAGTGGTACTGAATTTGACATTTATATAATTAAACGAATAACGGGTGCGCAAGGCGGTGATAGCAATTAATTTAATCAAGATTGCGATCTGGATATTAACACCTAACACATTATGTCCACACATTTTGCCACAGCACCAGATTCCGATGCAGACTCGGCAAATTCTGATAAGTACGTGATGAGTTCCCAATGAGGGCGTAATCGGTCTACTGAATGATTTTTCTTTTCTTCACCGTGAAAAACCTAGGTTATACTGACACACGGATGTAAAAAATGTGTCTATCAAAAAACTTAATTTATAGTCCATTTCGCCCAGAACTTTTGTGGCACTATGTTGACAATATAAGAAGCGCGATAAAATATATTTTTAAAGATGTTGGATAAAGGATTGTTCAAAGCACCAACGCAACAATTAAAACTCCGGTCTACAAAATATATAAAGTCAATGCTAGTCCAAGAATTTAAATATTGACACCTTTGTCAACAGATTAATTTGCTTTAAAATCATGATAGCTTTGATCATTTTATGTTGCTTATGCGTATGTGTCTTAATGACACAAAATCTGTAGAAAATGATAAAACCGTTTGCAACCTGCACATTTATATACTGATGAATATACTTAAATATATTTTTTCGTTCAATTTTCAGTAAAGATTAATAAATCGAGAACACAGTGTAGATGAATTTAACTAAAAAATAGTTGCCATATGCATGCCAACGAGGAAGTATACAAAATTTAAAGTCATCGAAGGATGTGGCAAAATTTCTAATGAAACAAAAGGTATTATCATATCATAACCCAATCAAACCTTGTTGCGCAGATTAACTTAGTTTTTCTATGTTAAGCTCAGATTATTTTTATTAAATACAAGAAATAGCAGCCCATATAAAAGCCAAATTTTCTGTGCCGCATGGTTAAAAAGCAAAATGTGCATTATCTTATTAATTGCAAAGAACGACGAAATGTGCATTTACGTATTAGATATGACGGGCCTTAAAGCATGTTTACACATATAGAACCAGAATGAATTGATTATGACTGTAAATAATCTCATTGAAGCGGGTGTTAACTGATTGCATGATATTCATCATTAGGAGCCTGCAATACACAGAAAATCAAAAGTTGTCCTAGAAACTTTATCAAAGTTGTAACGTAAATTGCGAAATTCAATAATGCTTAAATGTAGAAATTTATTGTAAACTTGGTATATACAGTATACTTTCTTATTTTCCCAGAATTAAGCATACCAATTTTATCCTATCTGAACCAGCTAATAACTTTTTATTTTATGCATAACATATAAAGCTAAACTTATTACAATAATTTCGCATATGAACGATATATAATTAATATACGCAAACATAACTTTATAACTTCTTCAATGTTTTGTTTAGGAAGAATAAAATTCCGTTTTTCGCATACCGCAAATTTTCCGCCTACATAGAAAATACTTTTCTATTTGTAAATCACTATCGTTCTTGTAAAGTTTTTGTTCACTTATGTATTGCATTTTTAAAATTAAATTGAGAAAAATGTCTTTATATCAACGTGCATTTATTATAAAGTTTGTATACGTGGCATATTTTAAATTTCCATTCACATTTCGCCAGAACTTATCTTAACTGTAGTCGTTTAGTACATATATTTGTCCGTATTAACTAAGAATTTTGTAGTGTAAAAAAGGCAATTCATCCAATAGATCGGGTTCGTCTTTATTGGGAACCCCTCACGTACTGGCCAGAATTTGCCATAGATAGGGCTTCGGAATTTGGTGCTCTAACCACTGAGCCACCTTGCCGCACTCTACACACAATTTTCAGTCATATACTAACTAATGTAATTCGGTTAGTTTTTTCTTTTAGGTGGAGCTCATATTGTATCCATTTAGATCAAAAGTTCCAACTTACCAACCACAATCTTTCATTACTGAAAAGACACCAAACTAGATGGGTAGTAGGTTTGATCAAGTTCGCAACCTTCAGAAAAGTAATTGTTATCACTGCCCTCGCAACCTACGTTCGTTTAATTATATAAATGTTCATTTCAATACCACTTCTCCATCTAGTTTGGTGTCCGTTCAGTAATGAGAGATTGGGGATTTTTAGTTGGAACTTTGGTTCTAAGTGAATGCCATATGAACTCCACCTAAAAAACTAACAGAGATACATTTACCTTTGGCGAAAAGAATATTTCATTATGTTAACAGTGTTAAATATATATTTGTTTCCAAATAATTTATACTTCCAAACACGCTTTATTTTTCCGTTCAAAATATTAACTTATAAAATTATAAATCATTACAATACTGCTACATTATATTTGTATATAGTCATTTTATTTAACTTGGATTTTTCCTTGCAGTTACTGTCGTTCCCAACCTGCTTGTGTTTAAGGATGCCTTTTCGGGAAATTCTTTACTTTGAATTTTTCGTTTAAACCCTAAGTATATAGCAAAAAATCAAGTAGCCACATGGAGTTTTTTTCAATGATGTTGAGCCCTAGGGCACTTTATAAAAGTCTACCAGCAGTAAAGATTTAAAATGTTTTTTCATTGTAGAAAATGTTTAAAAATTAAACAATGCAATACAAAAAATCTGTTGCAATTTTGCAGATAACATTTCGTTCTTGTAAAATTTTTATGAAAATAATAACAGTAAATTATTAATCTCTGCACTTCTGTATTAAACAAACAGACCTACACACACACACACACACACACACACATATATATATATATATATATATATATATATATATATATATATATATATATATATATATATATATATATATATATACTCTTTTTATCTCGCTATCATTCTCGCTCTCGTATAACAACAAATAAAAAAATTATAAAAAATCCAATGAACGCCTGACATTCGAAAGCTTTGAGACGTTAAATTAAATGTTTTGCGAGCGGTCAAATTTTACATTGATTTGTAAAAGTTTATTTTCGTAAAGAAAATTGAAATGCCTTGCAAATTGTTGGCGGAAAATACCTCAATTTATATTAGCCGTTGTACCCTCCAAAGTGATTTGGGTCTTTTCTGCGGATTTCCGTTAAAATTCAGGAGAAATTGGCATTAGTTCTCAGAAAAAATCTCAGGTAGTTGCTGAATATACTGTCGCACAGAACCTTGTTATATTGGCCAATTTACGAAGTCAAGATGTTATAATTTGGCATGCATAAAATTTCTATATTAAGTACTTTAATATATATAGGAGATTAATTTCGTAAAGTGCACACCATAATAAAATAATTATAAACAATAATTCATTATATTTATTTTCCTTTACTAATGCTGGACTATTTACTTCAGCATTTTCTTGAATCTGACGCCGCATGGGGCTATCACATTTTTACTTCAATTTCCGTCATTCAGAACAGACATTAAGTGAACCGTAAGTGCATTCTCGACCCCAAAGACAGTCCCTGCACAGTATTCTCCTTTCAATAGTTGGCCATGACAACTTGCATAAAAGATCGAACGCCACAGTATGGAGCCCGACGGTCACCTTCACATAAAATGTGTGGTACTCAGCATTTATCTTCTACATCAAATGCCGTCAATCTTTCGGAAGCGTATGGCGACGTAGGTTTCATCTTAGCCTTTACGATGTATTTCATGGAACGTTGGCTGGAGCGCGTATATTGTCGGACGTAGCATTAACACCAAGAGGAGAACGCGATCTGAGAAATCTGTTGTAGGCGCTCCTGAATTGCCGATATTGCCCGGTAAACTTGGGTCCCAAATGTTACAAATTCATCAGGCACAAATACTTTCAGTTAAACAATATTTGTGCCGCAGATCAAATATATATGCAATTGTGTATCATATGTTGTGCACCTAGTAACAAATTATTTCAAATATTATCTGAAAGATAAATCAAACACAGCATGAACAGAAAGTATAATCTCGTGCACATTCGTTTTGAGCGTACCGGTGACTCATCAGTAGGATCCGGTATTACGCCATTTACCCACTATATATTTGGGTGAGGAATGTGGGAAAATAGGACAGTACAATCTCCAATAGGAATGTGTAAACCTGCATTAGTGAAGCTAACTTCACAGAAAGCTATAGGAATTGCGATTTCAAAGCTTACTCTAAATGGTACCAACACTAGCTATTGTGGCAGTACCTGATACGAATATTATTTTACCGAAAAGGTACATTGTACTAACTGTAATCGATCAGGGCCAGAGTCTATGGATTTGCTGGTGTAACAGTTGTTTAGAAATAGTTCTAATTCTCCATTTTGGTAATTTTAGCATACATTGATATCCATCGTGTTGGTACCATGTGCTGACTCGGCAACCATAGTGTAACTACCATGTACCTTTTCGGTACCATAATGCTTAGTATCGGGTACTAACATAATAGCTAAAGTGTTTATTCTCTTTTCAGACTCGCTATATTTTATGTATAGTGAGCTAGCTTTGAACTCACATTGCTGAAGACTTTATATGTAGTTAGCTTTACTACTGCAGGTATATACATTCTGTTGATGTTGTCTTTGGTTTATCCTTCTGGACATATTTGAACGAATTTGTTTCTAGGCGCGCAACACTTAATACACAAAAGTCAATGTTACTCAATAAACCATGGTTACTGAAGCAAAGCATGTAGTTGTTGATATTTTAAATCATATCGTCAGATAGACTAATGGTAAATGTGAGAACTGGAAGCAAGATCATGGTGGAACAAAAAAGAAAACTTCTCTTACAGCATTCGGCATTCTCTATCTTCCGTCGCGTTGGTCTGCAATAATTTGATTTTAATTTCCCTTTCTAAGACGTCAGATTATTTAATTTATAAGTGGCATTTGTGAAAATGCAATACAAAAGTGACCTCGAGAAACAAGGAGTTTCCGACAACAGAAAAAATCTACCAGGTAAATGATGCACATATAAGAAAATTTCTTATATAACCTTACTAAAGAATGAACACTATAAGGAAAAAGGTAATTAAGGTAGCATCGCTTAATAAATGTTGAACTCAATAAATAGTTTAAATAGGCAAATGTAAGAAAACAGGCAAAGTTTGAAAATTTGTAGACTTGTGCCATAAATAAATGGTGACCTAGTAGAAATAAGGTTAATTTAATTCAATATTGGTAATCGTTTACTGGACTTCGGTTCACTTTTTCATTCTTGCAATGGTCTTTTAGCGCCGTGTTTCAGATCAAGCATAGTGAGTTTCCCGCAATGATTCATTCGTAATATAAAGACTTTAATAAATCTCAGTAGACGTTCTAATCAATAACATCATTATGTTGCTACTATATAATGCTATGCGTCTACCGTCAACTCAGTTAAATATGCCCAGACTGCACTGCATGACTGACAAGACCAGACCTAGTTACTCGTCCGGATTTGAAAGTAGTGCGGTGTTCTACTCATTTTTCATTAACTTGACACATGGTTTCAACAAAATGTATGAGGCTTCAATCTTTGTTTTTGATTTCATATATTCCTTATGTACCTTAAGGTTTATTCTATGGTTAAAGTGTTTAATGCCCAGAGTAAGGAACTACCTTAAAACGGTTCTTATATTGTATCTCGAAGCTATTGGTTACATTTTATTGCTTGGTTTAGAGTCCATTAATAAAAAGACCCTACAATATTCCACCATCTACCAACTTATGTGCTCATCAAAGTAGGGTTCACGTTTCTGAAAAAATCAATGGCTGTTGCTTCTATTAAATTACGAGGGTAGTCACTGGACGGATTGTGTCACGAAGTCTGCCAAATTTCAAATTCCTATGGTTATATCTGTTAATCTGAAGCTACTTACTTTTAACGATTTTAAGATACGGATTTTCATCCTATGTGGATTATTTGACTTGCAATAAAGAAGGATTCTCGAGTACATATCTTTCCTATAGATATCTGTTTCTAATTCTGTTACCATTTCTTGTTAATTTGACATCCAAAAGTGGTAAATTACCCGATAAATCCGATTCAATCGTAAAGTGAAATTCACTCAGTTAATTATTTAAATTTAAGTAATTTCCCATATCATCACCATGGTTACAGATCACTATTAGATCATACGAGAATCGAAGTTAGGCCTCACTGCTAAGGAGTATCGTACAATTATGAATTTACCGTACTTTATATCTAATAAAATTAATATAGGACCCATTATAAGATAGTCAATAACCCTGAGTATTTTACACCCTAACTATAAATAATAAATGAAACCCTTAGAAACATTAGCAGCGTTTGGAATCACATGCAAATGATGTCTCATGGATGAGATTAAAATTGCGCGTCCAGCAAGATTAGGAAGAGGATAGCACAGAACTGCATGGAAGTATGCATATACTAATAGTTAAGATCAGGCTTTCATGCAGTTGAGACTGGGCACACAATTAATTTAGATAGCTGAACATATAAAGTTATACATTCATTACAGAACGACAAGATTGATTAGAGAATCTGAAGAAATTAAATCAATAGTTGGTAAATTGAATGAAACTGCGGTGTAAATCTCATTGGGCTCGGTAAAGAACGTAAAACAAACTAATGTTAGGAAAAGATGATTACACGAATCAAAATCTGAAATTAGCTCAAGTAAATGATTAAGAATGTAGCATATTAATACTTGGTCGCAAAATAGATTCTATAAAATTCTTCTAAATGGCATCTTTTAACTGTTATCTTATCCTAATCAATTAATTTAGGGCTCTTAGTTTGTTGACCTGTCAATAAGTGACTTTTATATAATAAAGAACTTTTTCTAAATGCTCACTCTCTAGTTGGCCAATTTTCTTCACTGACCATTCTTTACTTTATAAACTAATCGCGAGTTCATAGTACAAAATTATTTTTTCATTTACACTGAAAACATCGTTGATTTTTGCATTTCCCTTATCTTTTTAGATCAGACTAGTATTGCACTATTTCAAATTGTAGATTAAAATAATTGGGTTTGCGTGTTCCAAGAGTAAATTATCATCAACTGGGTGCATTTTCACTTTGTTGGATGTATATGTGTATTACGCATACAAACTGAATAATAACAAGTTATATATATATATATATATATATATATATATATATATATATATATATATGTGTGTGTGTGTGTATGTATGTATAGGTAAACGAAATGCGCCTATGTAAGGAAATGACAATAGCTCTTACGAAATAAACAAGTATAAATTGGGTGATTTGAGTATAATTGAACACGAGTTGTATTTCGTTTGTCTTGTATTTTTATCATTTATCTTGATACGATATTATTGAGTATTTATATGATTTATCTGTCTCCCCAGTTGTGGCATTTAAATTTGTACGTATAAAACAAAAGTGTGACGCATATAAAATGGAAATTAAAATTTAGCTACTGTATTTTTATTTAGTTCCGTGAACACAACAGTTATGGATCCAAACAAATACACGAGGCGCGACCATCTAGTAACACGTTAGCTATTATTATATTAATGAGTTATGAATGTCGGCCAATAAAATATTTCTTTTGGTCAGACACCGGATAATGAATGATAGGATGTAGGTATGATTATAATGCTATATATTCGTCTAAAGTAATTGAGTGGGCCAGGAGCCGTATATGCCTATCTAATTCTACCTTAACATTATTTCAAAAACTAATCGAAATTCGACGGCTTTAGATGAATTCTTATTCATCAGAGCACAAAATTGCTGTTGTGAGTGTGTTAAAACTGTTAGATTGTGAAAGTAGAATGCAGTTCAGATTTAATCGGTCAGGAATACGTCTACTATACTTTGGAACACCTTAAGTGCTTTCTTATAACTTTAAGCTAACCAGGATTTAAAAAAAATCATTGGCTATCTGCAACTCGAGATTCCAGCAGTCGTTTGGTAGGATGCCAATTTGCGAAAATCCATGATTTAGATCAAGAACAAAAACACTTCAACCTCCTGAATGCCAGAAACATATTGCACGGCAAGATATGCGATATGGATCAAGTTTAATTATAGCTTCTGATTACCGATTATTAGCCGCTGGTCGATACGAAATTCCTATTCATAACATAAATCACGGAAGATTTGAATGCAGTCGAAAATAATTTCAATTTGTTGACGTCCAGCATCTCTTCAGGTGACTGAGTAGCTTTCGCGAGTAACTTTGTTACGCGTCATTTAATCGTGGTAGATTGTAACGCCGTTTATCTCTAACCATCAATTAGCACAAGTTTTTCTTCCAAATATTCCTGAATGCTGCACATGAACTTTATGGGAATCGAGTATTTCGGCCAATAGAGGCATATACTTATAAATATACAATCAATTATTTTCAACCACGTTCTTATAAAGTTTAATACCAACAAAGACAATTTGTAGAAATCATAGTTTAGTAATAATTTAATATATTATACACCCGCGGAAACCGTTGCGGCGCCAGAAGCCGGACATATCTCTGCTCTTGTAGGTTGCACATTTATTAATAACTAAAAAATCGAAAACACAGAGACATCGGCTTCAATACCAAATTAGACGACTACAGGTAGGTAATGGTAAAGTTCAAATAGTTTAATTTTAATTTCATTACTAACTAGATGCAAATTTTCCTCAATTTCCTTTCCCATGCAAACCATTTTATTATACGCCAACAAAAGATTGTTTTACAACGCCACATTTGCATATTGACAATTCTAAGCACCCGTAAGTCCCATTCTGGAGAGTGCTTGGATTATCAGTGTTGCTGATGTTAGTGGATTTTGCTGCCACCTTGATAGAGCCGTTGTCACGGTGAAAATGAGTAATGTTGTTGGCCAGTATATGATATGGAGGTAATATCTACTTCCGTGCAAGCTGCTGTCTTAAATTATTGCGAATATTTCCAAGTCGTTGGCTACCGCTGTCCATCATGAATGCACAGCATATGACGCAATAACATACCAAAGAGAATGTCGCTTCTGCGCACTATTGATACGAGGTTCACACAAGGTGTCTTTTACCCAGGTTTGATGATCATTATTGGTGAAATTTGTGGAGCGTGAATGATCTCTTCCAGGCTAGCAGACATGTTTGATGGAGCGCCATATTAGGCAGAGTCAGGCGGTATAAAATTGATGCTGCCATACATTTGCATACCTGGCACATAATCTGAAACCTTAGGCAACCAACACTTAATTCGTAGCATTGGTTCCCGTGGAAGTTCAAACGTGACAGTAGTTTGAGCTTGCATTATTCAGAAAACGTTTCCTAAATTTTGGCAAAAAATTTATTTACTCATCCTTGCTTAAATTCTACATATCTAAGTTCTATTTGCAATTAAAATTCGATTGAAACTGAACGATTGATTCACTCTTGAATCGCCAGTCATACAGTTGGCTTTCAAACAAAAGGTTCCATTGTAATCGAACCACATATGTGACCTTTCGGCAAAAGTTGGTGCAGACGAAGGCCAGATATAAATAGTCGATTTGGATGTTAACACTGCTAGATTAATATATGCTGCTACTTGAACTCGGCATAATTATTTTAGTCGCCTCTGAGGACAGGGCCCCTCAAATATATTCACTCAGTGACCACAATTATCGTATCATCTTGAATAGACTTGATATGCGCTAATTCGTTGGCTGCAAACTTCATTTCTATTAATTGCAGTTGTAAAAATTCTACTAATGACGATTCGAGAATCGAATTTTTCTGCTTGCAACACATTTCTTCATTATAAACATTTATATTAGGTAGTTTGATGACATTCAGCGAAGCAAATTAAAAAAAAACAATTCATTATTTATTATTATTTCGTGGCGCAGTGTTAGTGTCTCCACCACTCTCCAAAAGCCTTTGCTGCTTTAATTTATCGAATGTATGGAGTTATTGTCTGGCATCCGATCTAACCCTAAGGAAAGCCATTGATGCATTCGCGAACCCAATGGTAACCACTGCAACAGTGACAAAGTCAAAACACTCTTTTATGTTCATTTGAGTTGGTGCATTGGACATTTATCGCGAGCTTTATTCTATGCATATATTGGTTGAAAAATGACCCTTGATATTTAAAATATATAACAAATATTTTTATACTTTTTGCTATAATAAATACATTTAAATTATTTCTTTTTGACTGAGCCATGTACGCCATACCTTACATAATAATGTATTTTGCAAAAAAATATTTTGATAATTAGGCTGATAAAGTTTACCATTACAATTTGCAGAAAGGCTTTAACATTTTGTTTAATTTCATAATTTATTATGGAAGCTGTTATATAATTTTTACAAAGCAAATTTGACAATTCTAGAGAACAAAATTTCTTAAATTTTAATAACGCATATGATAAATAATTTGCACGGGGCGGTTCATATACATAAGATTAAATAACAAATTGCAAAAATAGAAAAATGAGACCTTGCATACAGATATCCGTTAATGCAATAGCTAATTCGCGGATTGGCTAATTTTTTTCATTAATGGAATGGCCTATAAAAATACAGAAGAATATCTGGTATTGTTCTTTTGATTATATCACATTTTTAACTAAACTATCAATTTAATTTGCCATCGAGCATGTGTATAAACTAATTTTTTTAAATACAAACTAAATGTTATACGAATCAAGGATATACTATTTTCCAATGGCATTTCGAAATGCCTAGAAAGGATGCTGTAGAGATCCTTTTTTGTATTCTTTCAGGATAACTTAGACAGCTAACATGGAGACCGAATTAGGTAACGTGACATTTGTGTTGCCTCATTTAAACGACACGTTGGCGCCTACTGAGGAATCGGAATCTAACACAGCTATGAACTGGAAACATATCTCGTTGATTTTCGTTCCTTTTTGGACTTTAATGGCGAACGGTGCAGTTCTGTTGTGCTTTTATGAAGATCGCAGTCTTAGGCAAAATCTCAGCAATTTCATCATTGCCAGCATGGCACTCGCCGATTTTCTCTTGGCTGTGGCTGTTCTTCCATTTGCTGTTTACTTAAAGGTAAATGTAACAGCTAATCTATGCGTAATTTCTCCTTTCATGACTATGGCTATCAGTTACCATTGCTTTGAAGCTTTAGTTACATTGGATTATTTTTTTAATGTCTATTTATAAATATTATCACAATGTAGTGTCATATATAAGTTTGTATTTGAAATAATGTAAATCTTTGTGTTCAACTATCATTTAAAACTCCTTTAATTGAAAAGTTACTCATAGAACAGCAGTATGCGAATATATTTTGAATAATAGTTCATTCGTGAAGAAATACACAATAAATTTGCATTTATGTTTTAATTAAGTGTGAAATATTCGAGAAATGAAATAATTATACGCACAAATGAATTTTTAATTAATGCATAATTGGGAATATTGATTTAAGTAACAATGGTAATCGGCCCAAAAAAAAACTTTCGTTCTTATTTTCATTATTTTCCAAAGTTTGCCGCGATCGGGCTCAAACCTGGCACGAAATGGAAACCATTTGCCTCAAAGTCTTGTTGTCCCTCTACCCTGTCACACATACCACCTATTACTCGCAATATTATGTTATATGCCAGCTTATGCTTCACGTTTGGTGTAGACGTTTTGGCATCTCTTCGGCGCGAAAATTAAATTTGACACCAGAGATTATTTATTACAGGAAGTTCACCATGTAACATAAGAAAATGATATAATGTCGGCAAACACCTCTTGAATTCCTGCTTAAATAAAAACATTCTACTTAATGAATTGCCTTCGTAACAATATAAATCATCAAAGTCCTACCATAAAATATTAATTCAATATCATTTCTCTAGGTGGTATACTAATTGTCAATAGTAAATGTACATGTGCCTCCCGATAAAGATCTTCAGGTTGTTGTTTGGCAAAAATGTACGTTCTGTGTGCAATAGTGTCGGCTAAGCATTTTCAGTGAAAACCTCCAAAAATAATGCGTCCCGGTTGAAACCACGGGCACGGGGAACTATTGCAACACAAGATCAGTGTGAAATAAGGTCGAAATGGGTCAAAATGACGAATTCAATTTGATTTATCTAGCCTTTGTAGAGGCCCTTTGGTTACTTCCATAAGAGAGCCTATGAGATGCCAGGCCCGGATAATCCATATATGCGGTATGATCATCTAATTTGGAACACTTAAGTTCCTCTGAACTATCTCTTAAACTACATTCCATAAGTCCTCCTGTTAATTGCTCTGTATCCTCAATATTTGATAAACCAGCAATAATATTAGGATAAGATTTTTCGCAATTTATATATTATAATAAGTATGCTCACCAAAATAGGCTAATATCCACAGATGACAGAACAATACGGTGGTGACCGTGAAAAAAATATCCACGTCAATTACCTGAAGCAAATTTAAGATTCTTCCCAATAATGTGTAATAAGAACGATAAATGAATGCAAATTTCAATAATTCATTAGCAAAGAGTACTCAAATAGAACCACGCAGTATGCCGTTTGTGTAACTCCGCAACTCCGATAAAACACTCTTATCATTCTTTATTAGAAAATCTAAGAAAGGCAGACAATCATCTTTCTTGTTTTCTGATGTGGAAACGAAATACTTATGCGCTTTTTTGAAACTTTGAAGCAATTGACGTGAATGCGACTTGGTCTTAAGGACAAGGAAAATATCATCCACGTACCGAATATATTGATCTAATTGACTGATGTCAGTCCTTAATTATGTATTCTCTAGATGCTTTAGAAAAATCTTAGCCAACCGTGGAGATAGAGGGTTTCCTATTGCCACACCCGCAGTTTATTTATAAATGCTTCCGTTTAAAAGAAACTGTAATTATTTCATGCATAATAAGATAAGCAAGCGTAGGATATGACCAGGCATCGGAGGTGGAATTATGACTTGTTCCTTATGCATGCAGAAGAATGATGCTTAGACATTGGGCTTAAACTGGAAGTGATGCAAGCAATTCATTAGTACTTTATTTCCACCTCAGATATGGTATATATATATATATATAACATCCCACTATATATATATATATATATATATATATATATATATATATATATATATATATATATATAGAATATAAAATTAAATTTAGTAAAGAAACATTTTTAGCATATTTTGTGAGATTAATTCAATTTCTGACCTTACTCATCTACACTAGTTTAAATAGTTAGGGGTCAAATAGGTCATATACATGCATATAATTCCTGATTAAAACATATACTTCATTAAACTTTGCATGCATTAAACGCGATACATTCATGTGATATTGTACGCAAAACTATTTTATTTCTGTTCCCGATTTTTTTGGCTACTATCAATATATATATATATATATATATATATATATATATATATATATATATATATATATATATATATATATATGCATTGATTGTTTTACGTGGAATAGGGTGACC
>JAQBSW010011726.1:0-19087 GCA_029291075.1 Eudiplozoon nipponicum
CGACATATTGCGTAAATTAAATTCAAATTTATTTACGTTGCACCAATGAGAAAAAGCAAAATTGCCGTTTAACCACGTTTAACCACGTTTAACCAATAGTATGCAAGTACACATAATGCATGCTATTTAAGCACGGTAATTTACCATGCAAGTCAGTTGGGGCATTTGCATTCTACCTGCTTCACGCGTGTGCGTTTTGTCGGCTGTCAATACCTACGCTGGTGATTTGATAGTTTCACCAACAACTAACTATGATTTGAGTAAATATTTGTTTACACTAGGGCTGAGAATAAACAATAAAAAGACGAGAGCTTTAAAAATAGGTAACAGAACAAACTTTCATTATGTTTATTTTCATGATGCTGTTATTAATGATGTGTTTGAGATTAAACTTATACAAGAAATTAAGGATTTAGGCATAACTATTCAATGTACAGCTTCTGCTGAGAGACATATTGAAAGTATAGTAGGCAGTGCCAAGAAAAGATGGGCACTAATAAATCGAAATATCTTATCAAATGATATAAAACTTCAAATGTATATAATATGGATTAGACCGGTACTAGAATATGCTGTCGCTACTTGGAATCCATTAAAAAGGGGTTTGTCTAATAAGATAGAAGCTGTACAAAGAAAAGTTGTGAAACATATTAGTCCTATTTCTTGCACTATATACACCTCTAGATTACAGTTTGTGTCATTGCAATCTCTGTGGTTTCGGAGGATGTGTTATTGTATAAAAGTTTTCCATTTGAACCAGTGGACTGGTGCCTATATGACTCCGATAAGAAAGAGTCATGAAGTTGGAACTAGATCTGGACATTTGGCAATATCTCCTCCTTTGGTGGGGAATGTAGCGAGCAAGTTATTCTCTTTCTCGAAAATCTACAAAATTTATAACCAATTGCCGAAGGGCTTAGAGAAATGCCTCCATCTAAGATGTCTTTTAAAACTTTATCTACTGAACTTGAAAAAGTCTGCAATCCTGCTGATATTTTTATTTTTTTGATTATGATAATACTTTCTCATGGTTGAATAAAAGACAAGGATAATTGTTATCGGAAACAGATTTTCTTGAGATTTTTATTTCCAAGTTTTGTATTATTATAATTGAAATGTTATGCACTATATCTTCAAATTAGTTAACATTACATACAATCAATTGCTAGTCATGGTTCTCAATTTTTGCATAATGTTACACTCGAATTATACCTTAATTGTTCCTAATTTGATGATATATATATTATTCTTTTCAGTCGAACTTTCTGATATTGATATATTGTATTGTACAACTAGTGAGATATACTTATCTACATGAGATTAATTGCACAATTATTGTGATGTGATAATTTTTTTAAATATATTGTACAATTTCCAATTTTATTATTTGATGGAATATGTGTGGTTTGAATCCAAATAAAGATATTCTATTCTATTCTAAAAAAATCTACATCCGTGACTCATCTTGTTGCGGGATACCGGAGAGACGAGCCAATTGAGTGCAGGACCTGCAGGACGCTATCCACAACGCAATTACAGCTCAACCACGGGAGCGACAAATCAACCAGAGTCCACCCAAGGCTCTAGGACATCTTCAACTCTGAAGACTTCAAGAGAACGCATTACCAGGCCCTCTTAAGGGCCCCCATATCAGTAACTAATCTCTATTCAGAGCACCTTAACCGAGTTTGTAACGTCGTACGGCATTTACTTGAAGCCGGGGCGTTTACACTGTTTTAGTGTTTTTCATAACGGCGTTTATTTACAAATGCAACCTAAGTTCGTTAGCAACTATACAAAAAAAGTAATATTTCTAGTAATATTTGTTATTACTTTTCAAAGTTAAACTGCAAATTATCTATTTAATTTAATGAGATAATTTATTTTTAAACTAACTTTACGATTGTTGGTTTGTGTAATTTATTTGATCATTTATACATATTTTATGGTATTATTCATTCTGATATACAAAACTATATTTTCATTTTATCGAAATAAACCGATGCTCATAAGGTTAGTCTACAGAAAATAGTATATTTCCCATAACAATGGTAAAAAAGAGAATGATAATAATAAAATAAATTAGATGAGACAATGTGTCAAATTAAATATAAGGAATTATAATACAAGAATTTACTGCTGCAAGGACTTAACGTTCTTTCATGTGTAGAGGCCCTTGCATCAGTAAAATCTTGTATTAAAATTGTAGGGGACCTTTGGTCACTACCATAAGAGATACTCTGGGATGCCAGGCCCGGAAAATCCATATATGCGGTATGATCATCTAATTTGGAACAATTAAGTTCCTCCGAACTATCTTTTAAGCTACAATCCTTAAGTCCACTTGCTAACTGCTCTGTATCCTCAATATTTAATAAACCAGCCATAATATTATTAAATTACTTGCAATTTATATATTATATTAATTAAGCTTACCAGGATACGCTGATATTCACGGTTTACAGAACAAGACGGTTGAGACCTTAAAAACAAATATCCACGTCAATTACCTGAAGAAAAATTGAGATTCTTTTCACTGATAAATAATCAGAACAATAGATAGTGGATTACAATAATTTATTAGCAAAGATATCGTAGATGGAAACACGCAGTGTTCCGCATGAGCAATTCAGCAACTCAAAAAAATATACTCTCTTTTCGCCTTCGCAAGACAAGTCAAAAACTTCTACAATATGAAAAAAAGAACTTCCAAAAAATTTATTATATTTTAAGAAAAATACAATATTGTTTAGCGAAACCAGCGATAACATCAAATGTCCAAAAATAAAATTTGATTTATTTTTATATGAGGAGTTAATTGATGTCCAATAATTAAATTAAAATCTATATATATATATATTTATAATGTCCATTCCTTTTTAATTTAACACAGTATTCTTATAATTAGGAAAACACAAATAACGAAGTGGATAAAGGCCATTTATTTCGTGAATACTTATCATCTCTTATACAATCATACATATTTATACATTTTGGGTTTTCAATTGATTATGCTAGTGGTAACAAACCTGACTCGTTTTTACTGCTGTTTCTTGTTTTGACTAGTTGGTGAGTGTGTATGCGTGTTTGCATGTAAAGGTCATTCTCGCAGTATTGCGAAGTGATGTCTGAGATCTTGTCATTATTGTTTTGATAGCTTGAGAATTAACCATTTGTGCGCATTGTTCACTGTTACATATACAAGTGCTATTTTCCCCAGTATAGTTGATCGTTTCACCTCGTTGCGCAAAGTTTTCACGTGGTAACAACGCCAGTGTTGATTGCAGTGTTAAACGCTAACATTACCTGAAGCAAGTTTGAGATTCATTTCACTGATAAATAATCAGAACAATAGATGAGTGGATTACAATAATTTATTAGCAAAGATATCGTAGATGGAATCACGCAGTGTTCCGCTTGTGCAATCCAGCAACTCAGATAAAACTCTCTTTTTAACCTTCGACAAGACAAGTCAAAACTTCGACAATATGAACAAAAGAACTTCCAAAAAATTTACAATATTTTTTTAAAAACACAATATTGTTTTACGAAACCAGCGATAACATCAAATGTCCAAAAATAAAATTTGATTTATTTTTATATGAGAGGTTAATTGGTGTCCAATAATTAATTTAACGTCTACATACACCCTCATGTTTAAGATGATTAACCATACATGATGTAGTCTTCATTCTTCGGTTTATTGATGATTCTTCCAGGCCGAGTTTCAACAAGTTGTGCTGGTACTTCACCAGATTTCATATTCATATCGCATTGTTCTTTATTCTCAGTTGTCTTGGTTTTAATCTTTACTTCTTTACCATATTTATTCGACTCTTCGTTTTTCTCACCAATGTCTGAATTACATCTCGCCTCAACTTCTAGGTACTTCGGTGAATACTGTTCCTCAGTCTCCTCTTCCGTCCAAATAAACTGTGGAATACAGCGATCCAGTGTTACACATTCTACAGTGCCATTTACTTCTATAAATGCATTTTTCTCAGTCTTATGATTGACTTTATATGGCCCCTTATAGAATGGAGTCAGACAATTCTGTCTGTTTTCGTTAGTTATGTATACATGCGATGCCAGCTTTAAATCTGAAGATACATAGCATTTGGTCTTTGGACTTCTAGTTTTGGTTGGAGCTAAACGACTCATTTTATCTCTCAATGCTCCAACAAACCAATCTACTGAACTAGAGGCCCAATCGAGACAACTTGGAGTTTCTATTAGAATATCTCCAGGTAACCTCAGTGGCTCTCCATAAACAAGTTCTGCTATGGATGTTCCTAACTGAACTCTGTATCTGCTTCGCATTGCCAACAAAACTATGGGCAAATCATGCATCCAACTGGATCCACCGGTGCAGCGTAATGCAGCCTTCAGCTCCTTTTGCAGTCTCTCAACCATCCCATTGGCTCTGAGATTATAAGCACATGTGTGTCTTACTTCTAACCCCATTGTATTCAATGATCTGATAAACAGTTCAGACATAAACTGACTACCACGATCAGTAGTTACCCTTACCGGTACACCATATCGCGATACCCAATTATGCAAGAACATAAGTAAGACCTTTTGAGCTGTCATGTCCTTCAGGATTGCTACTTCAAACTGACGACTGAAACGATCAACCATCGTGAGTAAATAATTCTGGCTAGAAATTTCGGGCATTTCTACTATATCAATATGAAAATGCATGAAACGACCCGCTGGTATACCAATCGTTCTAATTTCAGCTTTGGTATGACGCCAAACTTTACAAGTTTGACGCTGGGCACATGTCCTTATCCAGGCTCTTATGTCTTTCGACATCTTAGGCCATACATATCTATCAGTGATCATCCTGATAGTTGCCTTAGTGAAAGGATGACTGAATTCATGTAGCTGTTGAATTACCTTATACCTTAATTCTAATGGTACATAAGGTCTAGGTTGGCTCCTGGAGATTTCACATAGTAACCACTTATCTCCAATCTTCCTGCGTGTATATGTAGAATTCTTTGCCAACACAGCTACTAAAGGATCAAGACGTTGTGCTTCCACCAATTTCTGGACAAAATCATTAGAAGATACAACAGAGCATACGAGTGACTCCGAACGAATCATATCTTCATCTGATACGTCTGGTCTACTGAGAGTATCTGCCACCACATTCTCTTTTCCTGAGATATGACTAATGGTAAAATCAAATTCTGCAAGTCGGGTTATTTGTGAATTCACCGGCGGAAAATAATTTAGCCTATTCGCTTTCCCAAGGATACTTAACAACGGTTTATGATCAGTTAATATCATAAACTGATGTCCATCTAGGTAGTGGTCAAAATGCAACAATGCAGAATAAACTGCTAGTAACTCCTTTCCAAGCGTGTCATATCGCTTCTCGCGATCTTGGAGCTTCCGACTATAGAATCCAATCGGCTTGACTATAACATGATCCCGTTGATGTAACACTGCTTCTATGGCTACATCAGAAACATCTGTGACCAGCTCAAACGGCTTAGTCCAATGCACAGGTGCTAATGTGGTTATTTGGCTTAACAGATCTTTGGCCCTCTGGAATTTTTCTTGTCGTCTTGGCTAAAATTAATAGGCCAGGACTTCTTTATCGTGCTCCGTTCACGAACTAAATGTCGAGTTAGCTACGCCAAAATTCCAGCTAAACCTGATATGAAACGACGATAGCAGCTAATCATGCCCAAAAATCTACACAACTGGCGTACAGTTCTGGGTTCTGGCACATCCTTGATTGCTTGTACCTTATTCTCCAAGGGTTTGATTCCATCCTTGGAAATGGTGTGTCCAAGAAATTTTACGATATAGCAACCAATCCTGCTCTTTCCTGGCTTCATTACTAATCCATAATGTTCAAGCTTAGACAAAACGACGTCCAAGTGCTCCCAGTATTCCTCCCTAGATTGACTCTATATAATGATGTCATCTATATACACTCTAGCAAATGGACAGTCTTGAAGAACTTCCTCCGTCAAACGCTGGAATGTCTGACTTGCACTCTTTAAACCAACATGCATACATAATAATTCATGCGATCCTCCTCCAGGGAATCGCACTGCTGTGAGCGGTATAGATTCTGCCTCCATAGGTACTTGATAGTACGCCTTCTGCAGATCTAACATTGTATATACCTCATACCCCATTATATCCCTGAGCAAAGTACTCTGGTTCGGTAGAGGATACGAATTGCCTTTTGTTACCGAATTCAATAGACGATAGTTACCACAAACCCTCCATTGACCTGGTTCAGGTTTGGGAACAACCACTATTGGAGATGCAAAGTTGGAATTTGAACGCCTACAAATTCCTTCTTCACACAACCGCTTAGATTCTTCAATAGCAACTTGCTGCTTGTGTTGTGCTAACGGTTGAGACTTCGGCGAACAAAGTAGTAGCTCCACCAACTCGATTTGGTGTTCTATGCCTATCTTTAAACCCTTGCGTTTAGCATTGAATGGCAGAAACACGGCCAGGTGTTTCTCGATGACATCCACCAAGTCATCGGCGACGACGGGTCTAGGTAGTCTCACTGGCCTAACTGCTGAGGTCCCAGTCTCAGCATAAGTCACCATCCCAGTGCCTTGTCTAATGGTCCTAGATTTTGGATCTAAAGATTAAAATGGATAAAAAAATCCATCCCTATGATGTTATCCTTTATATCAGCGACCAGAAAATTCCACGTAAATGGAGATTTCTGCCCCAATGTCACTGACAATTCTTTAATCTCCTTAACCTCAATTGGACTTCCATTAGCAGCCCATAGTTGGTAATCGAATGTGGAGCTATCTATTTCCACCACATCGGATCGAACTATGCTCACCTCTGCACCCGTGTCTTTTAAGAAGTTTAACTCGCTAAGTTCATCTGTTATAACGAACTTATTGTTGCAATAACCAGCAACCTCTTTAAGATTACATGCCAGTTGAAATCTAACAAAGTTACGGACTGTATTACCGCGTGTTTCTTCCATCGAAGCTTCCGAACCTAACTTCGCTAATTTTAGTATTCCTCGAATATGCATACTTTGGAGCCTTGCATGCGCAACCCTCCCTACGGCTCCTATTAGCGGGGGCTCCAGTAGTTTTCCGGCAGCTTAGACCAGGCTACAGGAAGACTACATCCTTTCCATCGGGGACCACCCAACTTTGGAAACGTGCATCCTCCTCCTGACATTTTCCAAACTCGGCGTATTTACGATGCGAAATGCACCACTCGCGTGGTCCTTGTACACCCTCACGCGATTCCCCTTTCCGATGCTTGGAATTTGAACTTTGACTCCGAGAATTAACCCTACCTCTGTTGGATGTTTCCTTATTGATTTTTATCCAACCCACATCCCTGCGGAGGGTACTTAAATCATTCTCTACGGTCCGGAGTCTCTCTGGGAGATGTCAGAGTTGCTGCTCCAGGCGTGAATCTGCTGTTACTGCATACACCTTAGGTTCATTCTGACGATACACTTTGTCCAACCCTTTGAGCTTCTTTGGTCACTCTAGTTCCAATGTATCATAGGCATCTAAGGTGGCTCTTAGTCTAGCAGGCAATTCTGGTACAAATATACTGTTTATAACTTCCTCTGATATATCAAGCCCGACGGATTTTGAAATAAGTCTTTCATAAAATTCAGATGGGAGTTGATTTCCCATCTTTTCCTGGCGTAACAAGTCAGTCATCCGTTCAATCCTCTCGGGTTGATATTGTCCATGAAGTCTTTCGATTAGAAGCTCAAATGCATTTTCCGGTTCGATCTCAGAAACAAATTTCCTGAGTCTAAATAGATTCTTTTTTTAAAGGCTCAGGCAAACACCACCAGGTCGAGGCAAACCTTTTTAAAGGGTCGGTCATCCTTTTTAGGTTTAAATACAATTTTGCTTCTTCGACCCATTCAGAATGGTTGTCTGGTTTGTACATATTAAGCTTAACATTGCTATCCATAAAATTGCGGCAAAAGCGATCATCTACATCACATCTTTCCGCATAGAGGATACTGGCGCGATCGCCATTGTTTTTAGAGGTCCTTTGGTCACTACCATAAGAGATACTCTGGGATGCCAGGCCCGGATAATCCATATATGCGGTATGATCATCTAGTTTGGAACACTTAAGTTCCTCCGAACTATCTTTTAAGCTACAATCCTTAAGTCCACTTGCTAACTGCTCTGTATCCTCAATATTTAATAAACCAGCCATAATATTTTTAAATTACTTGCAATCTATATATTACATTAATTAAGCTTACCAGGATACACTGATATTCACGGTTTACAGAACAAGACGGGGCTTGACCTTAAAACAAATATCCACGTCAATTACCTGAAGCAAATTTGTAGATTCTTTTCGCTGATAATTAATCAGAACAATAGATAAGTGGATTACAATAATTTATTAGCAAAGATATCGTAGATGGAAACACGCAGTGTTCCGCTTGTGCGCTTCAGCAACTCAGAATAAACTCTCTTCTAAGCTTCAAAGACAAGTCAAAAACTTCTACAATATGAAAAAGAACTTCCAAAAAATTTATTATATTTTAAGAAAAATACAATATTGTTTGTCAAAACCAGCGATATCATCAAATGTCCAAAAATAAAATTTGATTTATTTTTATATGAGGAGTTAATTGATGTCCAATAGTTAAATTAAATTCCACACATATACATATTTATAATGTCCATTCCTTTTTAATTTAACACAGTATTCTTATAATTAGGAAAACACAAATAACGAAGTGGATAAAGGCCATTTATTTCGTGAATACTAATCATCTCTTATACAATCATACATATTTATACATTTTGGGTTTTCAATTGATTATGCTAGTGGTAACAAACCTGACTCGTTTTTACTGCTGTTTCTTGTTTTGACTAGTTGGTGAGTGTGTATGCGTGTTTGCATGTAAAGGTCATTCTCGCAGTATTGCGAAATGATGTCTGAGATCTTGTCATTATTGTTTTGATAGCTTGAGAATTAACCATTTGTGCGCATTGTTCACTGTTACATATACAAGTGCTATTTTTTCCAGTATAGTTGATCGTTTCACCTCGTTGCGCAAAGTTTTCACGTGGTAACAACGCCAGTGTTGATTGCAGTGTTAAACGCTCACATTGTTTGGAGACTTCTGTCATCGTATGCGCCTCAGTTATTTCCACTTCAGTTTGTTGCCAATCCGATTGTACGTTTGTTGATTCTAGTCGAGGGCCTGTTTGTTCTTGGCTGGATACTAGTAGATTGTTGTTGAATTTGAAAACCCAAAATGTATAAATATGTATGATTGTATAAGAGATGATTAGTATTCACGACATATACATATGTAGAACTGAGGAACTATTATATTGGAGTACAATTTAACAATAATTGTTTGCGCGGGTGGGGGTAACAATTCTTTAAATCAAGTTTGCGAGCTTGAAGTAAACACCAATCCCATTGTATTTAACCAGTCGTCGAACAACATTACAAAACTACCGCCAGCTGCAACGCACTGACGCGTTTCGACCTTCCATGATCATCATCAGAGTACGACGGCAAACTGACTATCGAGGATCAAACCGCATTGAATATATATGGAAATCAAATTTAGATATGCGGCTCTCACTTCTATCAGTCTCGCATACTTGATTTAAAGTATTATATTGGAGGTTCGATGATTCATAATCATGTAGAGAGAATACACAAAATTACCTTTTAGCCAGATAAAATTTGCTTGTAGAGTCCCTTTGGTTAGATTCGTGTATCCAAATATAACCATGAACAATACTAATTATAATGTTCGCTTCTTACGGTTATATGGCAGTAAAAAAATAGTCTATTTTGGCTTTTGTACGGCTGTACATGATGATGATGATGATGATGATGATGATGATGATGATGATGGAATAGTCACCCCATTTGAGCTACCTTTCTTCACTCCCTCTGCATCCTCGCATTATATCAAAATAAGTTTTATTACAACAAAGTGCGGATGCTCACTGTCTCACTGACTGCCGTAGTATTATTTATTAAAGGTAAGACCTTGTGAACAGAGAACCTCATCAATTTACCTGTAACGAATTTGAGATCCTTCCAGAGATCAATAACAATAATAATTTGTGGTCAAGTCAATTATGAAGATTCAGCAGCTAAGTCGGTATGGCTGTAGCACAACAAAGGAAGCGCGTTCTTTGTGACAACAAGCAGTAGGTGGTTTGTCTTCAAGGATGGTTGGTTGACTTACAGGTTTTTTCGTTTTTACTAACAATGGTTTCTGTTAGATTTTGAGTACAGTGTCATCATCATCATCATGCACAACCATACAAAATCCAAAAGGAACTAATCTTTCGCTGCCATATAATCATAACTCGTTCAAGGTTATATGTGGGCTGTAAAAGAACACTAGATAGTATGCGAACCAAGGCCGATGAACACTTCCTGCCCAGATACCGTTGGCCTAAATTTCCTTCAGCAGCCGAAACTCGCCATTCGAGTCTGGCACGCTTGCTCTTGTTCAAGAGGTCAGTGTCAAAAAACTTAATCAGGAAGTCAGTAATTTAACGCCTTAACAAAAATTGTGGTTATTTGTGATTTTCAATTGATATATTCACGATAGCATAAATTGATCTCACGTGTATACCTTTCCAGCCATCGTTTACTTGGCAATCAAACAAAATTAAACATCGAAATTCGCCTGACATGCGAACGTATGTATTGTGAAGGTCCTTCCTTTTTTGATCCATCAACATTACCATCTTCTGATCTTTACAAAAGGTTGCTATGACCACGGTATTCGACGTATTTAAAAAAATCTTGTCTATGATATGCATCAATCCATTAACAATAAGCGAGGTTCATTGATTAGATAAAAAACTGGTTCACAAAATTTGCCACTGTTTTGGTTTAGCGAAATAATTAATAGTGTGACGACTTCAATTCCGATGCAGTTCTGGGTTTTCTGTTGCCACTGCTCTTTTTTCCAATAATAGTCATCATTATTTTTTTAAACTTTTTTATAATTACTTCGTACTGCTTTTTCCCTTAAATGTGTCTCGAGCACGTGTTGCCAGTTAATTGAGGATTTTCATTTATAAGTCTAAAAGTGTATGCTACTTCGAACTTCCACAAGCCGAGAACTTAATTACGGTCATTTACCTCACCTAATATAAATAATGAGGCATACATGCATACACGAATACTTTGGTCCTCCTCATAGTTTGTTTCCTTATTGTTCATGCCGAAAAGGAAGAATTAGACAGACCATTTTGCGCTCAGATTCTTGCTGATCTTTATATATTTAGAGGTCTTTTAATTACTAAGAATTTCATTAAAATATATCTGTAAAACTAGTTATCTACACATCAGACACAAATACAACGCCTATAGAAGCAGTTGCTTCACTGTCACGCTAACATGAAAAGTGTTTGCGGCAATGTTTGGACAGTAGGCGAACACTAGTTCATTCATCGCAATGGGATATGCATTATTTTTATTCAAGCTTCTTTTTATATAGCATTTATTATAAAACTTAAACGTACCATCTGTCTCTGCCCGGTATTAATTAGCTGACCCTGGCTTTCCACATCGAAGCTTACCTACTGTTGCTGCATTACACGCTATTTAAGACGGTGTCGGTTGTAAATTGAAGTTTGCTATTTAGTTTCATGCCTCAGTAGTTTGCATAATTGGCAGATACATTTTACGGTCGTGCAGTTATAAAAATGACTTATATTTTTCCCGTTTCATTAGACTAGCAATAAATGGACAATAAATTGCCATGGCTGTTTTCCAACTCAAAGAATTATTCTGTAAACAGCACATCTAATGATCGCGAGTTGAAATGCAGAAAAAGTATTTGGTATACTTTACCTTAGTTGCGGATGTTGCTACAGATCTATGTTTACGATTGGCGAATGAACCGTCTGTGGCATTTTTTCGCCTTCAAGAACATGTAAGGAAGACAACACCTTTGCTAGTTGAGCTCAGAGTATGGTTTTCTTTAATTTATTATGCAGGCCAACGTTCATACTAACCATCTTCAAACTATATACGCGCACCAAATCATGGAAGAAAGTATCAGGTTTGTGTACCATACATTTACAACTCTAGGAGTATTAATGATATTATATCGTCACGCTCAGCTCTTGCGAAGACATCTGAAATACTAAGTTCGTGTGTAATTATGAAAAAACAATTAGACAGTTGTGTGCAGCGCAAGTATGTTTTGATGTGCTTAAATGCGTGCGCGCACTTCATTTTTTCCAACTTGTTTTTTATACGTTTGTCATTCTAATGTGTTATTCCTCCAAAAACACGCGACCTAGCGTCTTATTTTAACGCCATTGGCATGCTGGATCTAAGTATAACGTGTTTGGCTAAATTGAATGTATTTTATAATGGTGAGGTAAGCTGCAAAATCGAATTTGCGCACCCGACATTCCAGTAAAACACGATATATGCGAGGTTATTATGTGGTGGAAGCCGCATCTTGATTTTAAATGCATTGAATATACAATTCGGTTCGATTCCAGTTTGTTAGATTTACATAGTGCTATGAAGACAAGCATAAGAGCTCAAAACCCATCTAGTACATACGTCTGACGGTGTTTTTTTATTTTTTTAATTGATTATATAAAATGCGATTGTTGTTTCTCATGTCCACAAAATTAATGAAAATGAGTGTTGTTCTCATCATTGTTGTTACCCTGTTTTTTTGCATATTTCACGCATGACGTTTAATATGGTTGCATGATCATTCTAGTTAGATTAAATGAATCTCAATTGTTAGCATTCAGAAAGCACTTCAAAGATGAGCCTATTTTTTAGACATAAATCAATTTGGGGAATTTTTTTGATGACCAGAAATATTCAAATTTCTATTTTAAGTATGACGTGCCTAACCAAATCTTTGTCCAAATCACTTGATCAAAATGTTGCAACCTCATGAACCTTGCTTTTCGTACTTGCTGGCGCCTCAACTTTGTTAGTCAGAACTATGCCCAAAACGCAATAAATACTTCGTCAAAGAGCATGGCGCAGTTGGACTGTGCACTGGACCTGTAATCATTATCATCATCATCACAGAATGCAATAGAACAATATTTAATTAATAATACGTAACAGCCACGTAACCATTCGAAAATTCCTGATAACAATATCTAAATTATTGTAATAAAATGACTGATGTATAAAGATAAGTATCTAGTTCAGATGGAGATTCACAACATAATCTAGGCCATGTCAACTCCAAGGCAAGGCGACATTGATACACGACATCTATGCAGTTTCATAAATAAGACTTTGTACGCTGATCCAAAATACGTCTACGTAGGTCATCGTTGATTATTTATTTTTCTTAAACAAAGGTGGTGGAATATTGTAATCATCTATGATTTTCGACTTCGAAGTACCAAGTTTCACTAGAGCATAATCAAATTGTACATTCAGATGGATTGTACACACGACCTTAAAGGCAAAGTGAGGCATTCGCTGTTTTACATAAATCTAGGAGGAAGCTACTTTACCTTTCGCGTTTGTTATATTTACCTAGTTACACATATTTACTGAATTTGTAAAACATACAAAAATATTTAAACCTGTCAACTCCGTGCAAATCTTCGCTGTGAAGCCTCAGATTTGAATTAAGTGATGAGTTATCTTACAATTGAATGACGAATTAAATACCGAATGACGGTCCAACGCAGCTTATATATTCAAGATGGCCTGTATTATGCAGACCGACTGTGAGAACTTCTACGCCTGCATGCAAAACGAATGGAAGGGTAGTTCATAATGGCAGATATTACAAAATTAAAAAGGAATCCGGGTATGGGCAAGAGCCTGTGCCAAGTGTCAAACGTGTAAGGTGTGGAGACATACCAGCACCGAGATACAGAATATTGGGATACCAATTGGACGGTTCAGACACGTACATATAGACATTGTCGAGATGCCTGAGGTAAATGGTAACAAATATTTACTGACTGGTAGATAGATTTAGTAGTCAATTCCGGAAAAGGTCACTAGTGATCGCGGTAGTCAATTTATGTCAGAACTTTTCGAAAGATATCAATATCATGGGAACAACTGTATTGCATGCTAGCGCATGCAACCCACGAGCAAATGGGATGGTAGAAAGGCTGCATCGTGAACTGAAAGCGGCGTTAAGGTGTACTAGTGGAATATATATATATTACTTGCCATGCGCAACAGATATAGGACCTAGTTAGTAACTTCAATAGCAGAATTGGTTTGCGGAGCCGTTAAGTTTGCCTGGAAATCTTCTAATAGAAACTCCAAGTAGTCTTGACTGGGCTTCTAGTTATGTAGATTGGTTTGTAGGAGCACTTAGAGATAAGATGTATCGTTTGGCTCCGACCAAGACTAGAAAAGCAAAAACCAAGTGCTATGTGTCCTCTGATCTAAGATCGGCTTCGTATGTTTATGTAAGTAATTAAAATATGAAGAACTGCCTGACATCATTTTACAAAGGACCATATAAGGTCAAGAGGATGATTGACAAAAATGTCATCAGAGGTAAATGGCATTTAGTATTGTGTTACTTTGGATCGCGTGATTGGCCTGACTTTCCTCGGTAAGCTGCATTTATTCCTTTCCTCCATTTTACGTTTATAATTACTCGATTCTCACAATATATTCCTGCTACCAATTTGTCTTTTGAATCGTATATATTGGGGACATTCTGGATAAGGTAATTTAATAATTCTGTTTTTCACGTCTTATTTCTTTCCAGGTTATTTGATCAGGTGTTTTGCCACGTAAGAAATTTCACATTCCGTTTGCCTAGCACTAAGAATCAAATTAATAATTAAGTACGATCAGCATGGAAGCTAATCTTAAGTTTGAGGACACAAGCAAATTAGCTCAAGATATGGCAGGCATAAACTTAATAGATGTGAACGGGAGTTCTAGCCTATCAGATTCAATTGTAAAATTAAGAACTGGACACAAGTTGAAACCTATGGGGTCCTCAGACAATAATAGGTTAGGAGACTACAATTGATTGGTGGTTGTAACAATTCTTTAAATCAAGTTTGCGAGCTTGAAGTAAACACCAACGCCATTGTATGTAACCAGTCGTCGAACATAACAAAACTACCGCCAACCGCAACGCACTGACGCGTTTCGACCTTCCATGGAAAGCAAAATTAGATAAGCGGCTTTCAAATCTAGTAGTCTCGCATACATTGAACTTGACTGGAAATGTAGTCTGCACAATTTCTATGCAGTCACGCACATTAACTGTTGGTAGCTTTGGCCACATACAAATATATAGGTAGTTTTGTTGTTTTTCGAAGATTACTTTAATACAATGGCATTGGTGTTTACTTCAAGCTCGAATTCTTGATTTATAGAATAGTTAATTTCTTGTTTATAACACGTTTTCTTAACACAAAATAGTAATAATATAAATTCGTATGCCGATATATTACAAGACTAGTGCCATTAAAAAGAAGTTTAGTTTTGGCTGTTGTGCACTGAATGGTATTTCGATTTACCAAGTGGTAATGTTTTAATTTTATCACATTATGCGCAATTTCTTGTAAATGTTGTCGTTGTTTTAGATGTTGTAAATCAGAGGACTTCGAAATTGGACTAGACGTAGCCCATTGTCGCTCAATAGAACAATAAACGGTAAATTATGCTACTTTCTCGATCGTATACATATTTACGGAATAAAAAATGTTTTTACAATGAGTAATTTAAATTTTAAATATCTTTTATCAGAGGTCAGCCTCGTCAGTTCAATGACGAGCTGAAATTAACAATATGGATATAAGGTAAATATTTTCTACAGCTTCAATTCGAATAGTGTTTAGATTCCATGCTCTATTTTCGCATATTTTAAAACTGCACGATACTTCCTAGTTTCAAGTTTAAATTTTTATTAAGCCTATGTATGATCCACAAATGTTCTTACTATGAATTAGCTTCGTCAATTTCATTTTAATACTTTACATAATTCATTTTGGTATCATAACGAGAGTAAACGGTCGTACGGAAATTGCGAATTCTTTCAACGCCTAAGTGGTTATTGGTGATATTTAGGTTATAATGAGCTTTGATATAAAAAGTACAACCTGACAGCATCAAAACTACTTTGTTAAAAAAGGGTCATTTATGTTGTAAAAACCAATCTTCGATTAATTTTTTTATTAATGATAAACTTTATATATATTTAGTAGAGCATAATCGATTTTCATTCATTTTGGTTTATTTCAGATCTGATGAAACAAATTAATCGTGCCTTCGTGTTAATCAATAAACTAATTTATATTTACCAGGATATTTTAAAATACTCAATTGGTAGATATGGTTGCACTATACCACGGGGCGTTTACGATTTTAGCTAGTACCAAGCATCAAGCCAGCAGCTACTTAAAATTATCCTAAGGATAAATAATTTAAGCACATCTCATAGTCAACTGGCCATTCGGCAACTACATAAAAAGCACACATCTATTTTAATTTAACCATTATGCAAAAAGTGGTCACAAAATAGATTGCATTATTTGCGAATATTTCCACACATCATAACCAAGCTTGACTTGTTCTCCTTCATTTGAAGGTTTGTAGATTTCGTTTAAACCATGTAAGGCTACTTTGAAGACCGAGTTAGAAATTTTTCTATTCGATGCATCTATTTTTAAAGTTCGCGCAACGCAGCGTTACGTTTGAAAACACGTCAGTATGGATAAACACGTTTATATGCAATGCATATAAAATAACACCAAACAACATGCATAAAACAGCCTTTAAGACGCAGACACTGCTTCATACTCAGAATTTTTCCTCAGTAAAATAAATCCTTCTAGTGGCAAGTTTGTGACAGCCAAGTACTCATCTGTAGCCAATTCTGCTCGCTCCCCGTGTGATAACAGCACTGGCGTTGTGTGCGTCTGAAAACCAGTAATTGTCTTAGGTCGACCAGCCTGACCAACGACATCAACAGCCTGACCTACACGAACAGTGACCGGTAAAGGTTTCAACGTGGATTCATCGAGGGTCATTAGAAGACGTGGCTGTATAGCCGGAGTGATGTAGAACATCAAATAGTCGTGGCGACACATAAACGTAACACGCATGTCGATACAGCTGACAAGCAGAGCAAGGAGGCCGGCTACGCTGACTGGGCGAAGCAGATTTCTGTCCGAGTGCCATGGACTGAGTGTCAGCGTTCCCTTGCCCAAATGCGTCAGACCCTGGGCAAGTCTTACCAGGAAAAGATTGAATGGATCACGGCTATGATAGACGGCAAGTTGTCGGAGCATAGCAGCTAAACGAGCATTGTTAGTGCCTAAAAAACAGAAGCAGTGTATTTTAACAGAGGTGTTAACGAATCACTGAGGTAAATCTTGTATACAAACATCAGAGCTAAAATAGCATACGCAGATCCATCTTATTAGGCAGAATAGACATTTTATCTCCACCCTGGTTATCAAGGCAAAGTTGCGGCGTAACGAATTTATCCATTTCACGGAATTGTCGGCCGTGAGACTGCTGCCACACATCTGTGTTTCCTACCACCTGTCGATACGTCTCCAGCCTGACGATCCGAATGTGTAAATAACAATATCATGTTTATATTCCGATTTTGATATGTGAGCAGAAATAGATGTGTAATCGGATGACAATTCCAACCAATCAGTTGCGTGCATCACCTCCAGTTCAAGCCCAATACCTGAACATGCTTCTGCTTGCGTAAATCCAGCTGCAGTTTGTTTACAAATGTTCCAAGTGACGAAACCATTAAAATTATAGTCCAAATGATAGAACAATACATAGTCCAATCTCCGGTGCCAGGTCAGACAACGCAAGCTTATCTTATTATGCACATATTCGTTTGAAAGGTAGGATCTATAAGCAGAATAATAGTGCGGCAATAAGGGAGCCCCCTATCTCCAGTGTTGGATGAGATATCCTTCGGGCAGATTGTGCACATATAGTTAAAGTAGCATAAGTATGCCTGCTCAATACACACGGTACGTGGATATTTTCATTTCCCTTAAAACAGTTCGCAATCACAAAAGTTGCGTCACAGTCTCACATGAGACCAAGAGCAATATGATTATCTGCCTTTCTTAGATGTACTAATAAAGAAAGAAATCAATAACAAATTAAATAGAAAAATACCATACACCATCCTGGTTTGCACAGTTTTTTTTCATTTTAACAGTTTCGTGCCTTTACAATACAAACTATCAACAAATCTAACTTGTTTTTCAAGATTTGACATTTTAGTAGTCCAGATTCAGAGCAACTAATATACTAAAGCAAAAAACGATTTAAGGTCTAATGCATATCCTAGGCAATTAATTGAATCAATTATTAAAAAGTAAAGTCAAATGAAACAGAAAAGAAAGCAGTTTATCTGAACATCCCATTTAATGGGGATGCAGTTTCTCGAAGATCACAAAAAGAAGATGAAGCGGCATTACTACGCACGTATGTTCTCCAAACGTGGCATTTAAGATGATTACTAAATGCAATAACAGAAAGGAGTTATCGACATACGACGCTTTATGGCTAAAAAACAAATGCATTTATGCAAGAATAAGAAGCATGTATTGGCATTCAGCTTGAAATAGAGGTGATCATCATCATGTCCAGGCATACAAAAGTTACTGCCATTTAACCATAAGGAGTGAAAAAATATACAAGTAACAACAGAAATAATATTTTGGACAAATTATTAGTGAGATTTACGAGAGTGAGAGAAGGAATAACTTGTTACTATGAGTAAATTTATCAGGTTAACTCACAAAAATGAGACAAACTAAACCTCTCCACAACATTATAGCCAAGTTAGCATTCGGGTAAGGCAACATCAGCAATACAGCTTTCACTGTATCACGTCACAAAAAGACCAAACCTCGTAGCTAAATATGCCCTACTAAGAAAAGGAAGTTACAAAGACGTTTCTACTAAACATCTGTAACAAGATCACCAATAACTGTTGCGCACGAGGATCCCATCCTGGCAGACGAGTGGGTCCTATACTACTCAATTTCGATGTAAGTGACCTCAACTTTTTCTGCCATGTCAAAATCTTTCTACGCTGTTTCTAACGCCAATCTGGTGTTGG
>JAQBSW010011727.1:0-19087 GCA_029291075.1 Eudiplozoon nipponicum
TTTCGACAAAGAAGACAGCACAATTTTCTTCTTTTTCTTTTCACCCCTCGTTCGTCTATCTTGACATTTCCCGTACAGAAAACGCTCATTTCCCACAGAAAAACGTGGCCAAACTGATGATGATGACTGAAGCCGACGATCATTTGACAATGTTAAATTAATTTGTATTTTCTCAGCATTACCCTTGACAATACTGGTAAGTTGAACAGGACTATCAGATTGATATTGGATAATACTGCCTAAAGAGAAAAGGCGTGGTCGATGGACAATATTACTAGACGGCAAAAATCCTATATTAGACGGAGTGCAGACAGACGTGTTGCTCTTGTTGCTCGTTCCACATGCAGAAAGCGACTTCGAGGGAAACATGCTGAGAGAACATTCGTCGACACATGAAATTTCATCTTTAACGAAGTGTAGGTCATCATCCTGTTCTCTTTTTACTGCCCCTTTGAGATCCCGACGGCAAAATAGTTTTGCAGCTGTCGGTGATTTGTTATCTTCTCGAATACAAAGCAAATCTCCAGAATTAACGGTCGTTTTGACAGAACTTGAGGCAACTTGCTCCGGAGATCGAAATTTATTTCTGGCATAAATTTCACTGAAACCAATAGCATCAGAAATTATTTTGCCCTTTTGAGCCAAATAGGTTCGGTTGCTTTCTAGATTTAAAGGATTCCACAACAGTGCAGATTTATTCATATTATTACTTTCCTTTAGCTCAATAGGATAACCACACAGAGTAGCTAGATTATGTGTTATAGCTTTGTTTTTAGGAACTGTTTTTGTGCTGGACTGTTCTTTCAAATGATCCATGCTAATTTCACTTGCCAGATCACGATGATCACATGTATTAAATGCTTTGAGATTTTCTTTAAACACAGAAACGCCGAGTGTCATATCGCTACAAGAAATTAAAGAACCTTGCTGACTTCCAATACTACTGTTACAATTAAAAATATTGACATTTTTTTGAATATTTAATGAGCTATCGCTTTTTCCGATGTAGTTGCAGCTGCTTCTAAGGCGATTAGACTTAATTTGGCTGGGCAGAACATCAATAGTCTCCTCACTATTATCAGAGTGCAATTTAGAAAACGAAAATGATTTAACCGTCTGATCGGAACATAAGCGTCCCAAACCTGACAGTGATCCATTTCCGGTAAGTCTACCAACATCTCTCGGAGATACTGCATCATTATTGTAGTCTTCATCTTCCTCGTCAACGTTTTCATCATTCGCACCATTACCACCATTGCCACTGTTACCGCCTGATGGTCTACTATCTGAATTATCATTATCATCTTCTTCTTCATCGTCGTCATCATCATCACCATAGTCTTCATCATCGTCATCGTCATCATCATCGTCGTCATCGTCGTAATCCTCATCTTCGTCGTCCTCTTCATCTTCGTTATCATCTTTAGATGACTCAGACCGTTGACTGGCCATTTCATCATCATCATCATCATCATCATCGTAATCATCGTTATTAGTACGGCCACGCCGACCTACTGAACAGGTTTGTTCGGTTACAGAACCAGTTGAAATGACCGTGTCAGAAGCGGTGGCAGTTGCTAACGACGATCTGTCACCTGAAGCAATCGTTGAAGCTCCTAGACGACGTCTCGCAGTACGTCGAAGTCGTGCCTGCTGCTGTCTAGTTGCCGAATGAATGGATATTTGGATTCCATGATGCGCCGCTGGATTACTCATCTCTTGAACTTGACGATCCACACGACCTTGTACTTCTTCCTCGTCGTCATCAGCATGAGTATATTCATGATGAGCTCCCTCATCATCATCTCTATTCTCTAATGTTTCGTCTCCATCATTATCCTCATCATCTTCACTATCTTCGTGCTCGTCAATAAGACGAATAGCTTGGCCACATCGTAGACGCTCATTCGCAGAATTATCTAGAAAAAAAGTAAAAATTAAAAGTAGTAGATGATAATATCCTTAATAAAAATATCGTGGATGACGTACAGCAGTTGTGTTTTTACTTTTTGGCAATTTACTACAACACGCGAATTTCTAAGGCTAGTTCCAGCCCAAATAATCAGTTTTATATTAGTTACATACTATCAAATCGAAACAAAATCATAACTAATAAAATTGTTCAACTATTTAAGAAACGACGAACATAGCTTGGATCATTGAAATGGTTAATTAATATATTCCGTCAATTTAATGTTAGCTGCGTAATGATTTTTTCAAGCAGTTTTATAGTGCTTGAAAGAGACAAATCATAGTCATTCCTGAGGTAAATTTATTACTGAGCTAATGCAAAGACAGCTTTTCTAAAAGGAACGCCGCTTAAACAAATATTATTTAAGATATTTAGGTGATTATTAAAACATTAAGACTTCGATGATGATTTTAATTCGGAAAAGGCAGAAATATGACATACCTCATAGGTAGTTCGTAAATAATTTAAGTGTTCTAGTGGAAACCGGAATATTTTGACCTATTAACTGACTACATTACTAATTTGACCGCGAAAATTTAAATTGAAGGATGCATCAAGGACATGTAGGAGGCTCAGACCCGCAACTCTATCGAACTTTTATGCACCAGATCCTCTAATCATGTCAAAGGCACATATGTAGTTAAAGTAAAACCAAAACGTAAAGAGCATAAACTGATCTCATATATATATATAGTATATATATATATATATATATATATATATATATATATATATATATATATATACGCTCTACCATACGACAGACTTCGTTAAGAAACGTGGGACCGTTGAATGCTGCAATCTTCTACACGTATGTATAAACACGCAGTAAAAGAGGCAACAGAACTCGATTATAGTAATGCAGCAAGACTACCTAGTTAAGCCAGCATAAAGTAGTGAAGATACATAGTCGTTTGCCTGTCTGATATATCATTATCATAATCATGTTCGTGGGTTTATTCATGTTTACAGAAACACAAACTATATGCATATATAAGTGTTTGCTTTTATTATATTAATCAAACCAACGAAGTTAGCTATTAGCGTTAGAAACTATATAGCTAAATTTCTGTTAAACTAATGAGGTGATGCATTTTTCATGTTATTTAATTTTAAACCGCTCACGATACAAGCGTTATAAACTGTTAATAATGTTTTCTCGTGTGAATTTCGCAATACATTTTTTTGGATTCCTATTTTAATTAATTCAGAAATTTTGTAGACCATCCAGGAGGCTAAAATATCGTAGTCACATTTGCGTAGAAACTATGTAGTTATGTTTCTTATGATGAACTTTTGGCTTGAATGTCAGATTAGTTTTGTTTCCTTTCATATGAACACACTGTTTATTGAGAATTTGCGTAGACAAGAGTTCTACAATGAGGCTACATAAACCAACAATTTTTTTTTTTATTGTCTCAAGGTCCTAATAATTAAGCTTTGTTCATGGTTATAATGTAATAAAATGAAAACCACAAGGAAGCCGTATTGTCGATATTGCCTTGCTTTAAAGCTGACATGTCTATAATGGTGTTGTGTAGAGGTCTAGTTTTCCTCATTTCTGTGTGTTATCCAGATAAATATACTCCTAGAAACTAGATCCTCCCCCTCATAAATCTGTAATAATTTTTGTGTCTAAATTAGTATTTTTCATTATAATCGCTTTTTTTAAATTTTCTTGATTTTCCCGCTATATTTCTACTGGTTAAATGGCAGTGAAACATTAGCTACTAATGACTTTGGTATTGCTGTACATGATGTTGATGAAGAATGCGGCGCGGCATGGATAACAGTATCCAGCCACTTAATTACTAGTCTACATCTGCAATTCTTGCCATGTTACCCTGGCGAGGAGGATGTGTATGAAGTATTCTGAGACGGTGCCAAAACCACCGCATTCGAAGTCCTTCTACGGGGTTTACGATGATGGTACCCCAATGATCAGGAGGAGAAACAGTTTTCCTAAAGAATTTTAATCTTGGTTAATGTCATCTGGCACAGCTAACAGAATGAAAAATTGTGGCATCAATCGACACGTTAAACTGAAACACCCTAACTTGTTTTACGCAGTGATAATTTTATCACTCTAGTTCCGCCATAGTCAATTGTGGCGCCGTCAGCAGTAATAGCTATGGCCTACTGGTTAACTTATCGTCAATTTCTAGGGTTACGAGCCGAACTCTTTTTCTTCTCTTGAGCATGTGTTTAAATACAAACAACACTCAAATGCACTATACTTTAAAATGCGCAACCATGGTAAAAATATACTGTAAATAGCCTGAAATCATCTATTCAGCTCTACATAATTCATCTATGTATTTAATGCCTACTAGCACAAGTTTTTATTTTTAACTTTTGTATGCTCTTTGATGTTCCAAGTTGACAATCGGCGTTAAAATAACTGTTTAATTACCACGTTGCCCATCTCCATACAGCTGACTTTCCCCCTAGTTTAACCTATATAGTGTAGGCTCCCTCCCTTCTCCCGCTGGGAAAGTCGACCAATTCCGGATAGAGCGACTGATTCAGTTCCTATGAAATCAATCCGGACAAGTAACGGTCTTAATAATGGTATTGAGAGGCAGCAATACAAATCCGTGTTGGCTTATATTACCTCATCGTAGAACTTCTACCGACAATAAATCAAAATAAACGGTGTATACATATATACTACAAGTTTAACATAAGAAACATAACTATATATTTCCAACGAAGCAATCTCTTTCCTGGATGACCTAAATAATAATTATTAATTACAATAAAAGTAAGTATATACACATATAGACCAAAGTTCACAGGAAAACATAATTAAACAGTTTATAGCGCTTATAGCATTGGAGATTCAAAATAAATCACATAAATATACATTAGCTCGGTAGTTCGACAGAAATTTAACTAAATATTTTCTACCACTAATGACCACTTGGGCGATTTAAATCAATAAAAGAAAGCACACAAAATTATCCAAATATAATTTAGTGGTCCAGAAGATATAACTAAACAAGTTGATATGATGATACTAATAAGCCATGCAGTCAGCCCGATGTGCCCCACTTGTATACGCTGATTAAACTGTAAAACTAGTCCTTTCTCCATCTCGGCAGAGAATGCTGATACGCAGTAGTGTCCAATTAGATCTAAATCACAGCTCGCCTCAGATTAACCATCTTGACTAGCCATTCTTGTTGACCGTCGTTAATTAGAACATCATTTACTAGTGACAGAGCATTTAACGCCAACTACCAATATGCTGTTAATAGAACTTAATACTTTCTAACGTATGTACTAGATCATTACCTGATAGACGCAATTAATTGTTTCGCAAAGTATACATAACAACCACCAGAGTGGTGCTGCTGGTCCCTTATCAAAGATCTATCATATCAATTCTTAGTGGACAGATAATTAGCATCATCCTTTAAGTGCACAAATACCAATCCCAGAACCAGGATGATGCAGCTAGTATCTTCCCCGAAGTTTCATCACATTTCTTAGTGGACGATTATTTGCTTCACCGCACATGCACAAATAACAATAACAATCAACATGTTGGTGTTGCTTTACTCTTATTAACGACGATTAGTCATATAAATTATAAGTGGACAAATTATTCGCTACACCATCGCGTACATGATACCAATACCAAACAACAGGGGTTGGTCTCTATCACTTTTGTTTAAAGCTACGTGAAGTCAGTTCAAAACAGAACGGACTATTAGCTTTCCCGTATAAGCAGATCCCTGGGAAACCAGGGTAATTAGCTTCGGACTTTAGGTCAGGAAATATGTTTTTAGACCTAAAGTAGTCTTCGACACAAAACATAAAAATAACTGCAGTGACACTATTCCACGAAATCGATGGGGCCTCATTCACGGTGTTCCTGACGGTACAATTTTTTTGCTCAACGACCATTGTATCACCACAAATTTATCCATCCAAAAGCTAATTCTTCCAAATATTATCTGTCGAATCGCAACCTTCATCATCGTAATTATTCATTCTAACAATATTGGTTGGGTCGTATATGCGGATTCCCTCATAATTTTCTTATTAGCGTGTCATCCAGCCAAAATTTAATTATCCCTTTCTCCACAATCAAATTGTTCATTTGTGCAGTTAATATTATTACTAAGTTTTACAATCCGTCAGAAGCCATAATTCAACACAAATGCTTTATTTATATTATTTATAGGATTTTACAAGTATAAGGCGCATCCATTTAGTAAAACAAAAATACAAATATTTATTATTTTACGTTCAATTCTGTGGTTGGAAAACTGTTTTCATCATTGCGATGACTGATTCATCCTCATATGTGCCCACTTGAGAGGACTTTCTGTTAAATTCATTCTAGCCCTTGATAGGACTACAGGTGCGTTCTCGGTCTCAAAGTTAGCTATTGCTCCAATCATCATTAAAAAATTAATTGGTAACTAATGTTTCATTGCCATATAATCAAAATATAAATAAAAAACGCATAGAAAATTTTTTTAAATGATAAGAATGCCAACAATAATGATTTAGGCTCAGAAATTATTGAGGGAAAGATAACGATGATGAGGATCTAGTTACTATGAGTATATTTACCTAGATAACACATAGAAGTGAAGCAAACTGAATCTCTCCACTGCACAACTATGGCCAATTCGGCTTTAAAGGACATAACAGCCTCCATATGAAGGAAAGACTAACTAAAAAAATAAAAGATATAACTGAAAACTGTAAAGTAGATGAGTTGCGATAATCTGAAACAAACTCCCGAGCTTCAAAATCCGCACGGAACAGTCATGGTAACTGCTTATGAGTGGCTAATGAAACCGAAAACAATCCATTTGATGAATTACATCTGTTATCGTACGCATTGTTTAAATTATCCCAATATATATATATATATATATATATATATATATATATATATATATTTATGAAGCCCTTTATATAAAACAACAAAAACCTGGCCTAAAAAAGTTTCAACGACATGGTATTCTAATCAACTGGCCACGAATCAAACAACCTAACAACAATTTACTAGAATCCAGGCATAGACCAGACTCAAGAAACATCCGATTGGATTCTTTAAATCAAGTTTGTGAGCTTGAAGTAAACACCTATCCCATTGTTTTAACCAGTCCTCGACCAACAGAACAAAACTACCGCTAATCGCAACGCACTGACACATTTCGACCTTCCATGATCATCATCAGAGTACGATTGCAAACTGACTAGCGAGGATCAAACCACATTGCATATATATGGAAAGCAAAATTAGATATGCGGCTATCACCTCCGGTAGTTTTGCATACATTGTACGTGACTGGAAATATCGGCTGCACAATTTCTATGCAGACACGAACATTAGCTGTTTGTAGCTTTCGCAAAATTAGCGATTAGCGGTAGTTTTGTTATGTTATTCGACGATTGGTTAAATACAATGGGATTTTTGTTTACTTCAAGCTCGGAAACTTGATTTGAAAAATTGTTGCCACAGCCCGCGCAGTCATTGATATCTTAATTGCTTTATTTATATTCATATGTGGCGAAAGCTGCAAACAGTTAATGTTCGTGACTGAATAGAAATTGTGCAGCCGACATTTCCAGTCACGAACAATATATGCAAGACTACTAGAGTTGAGAGCTGCATATCTAATTTTGATTTCCATATATATGCAATGCGGTTTGCCGCCATACTCTGATGATGATCATGGAAGGTTGAAACGCGTTAGTGCGTTTAGATACAATGGAATTGGTGTTTACTTCAAGCTCGCAAACTTGATTTAATTAATTGTTACCACCACCCGTGCAATCAATTATTGTTTAATTCGATTTGATTGGCAACAAACTGAAGGAAAAAACAGCTGCGCAAATGAATACAGAAAGTTCAATACGATATGGCCATTCAACGCTGCAATCCACAACTGCTCTGTTACCAAGTGGAGAAAACAAAAATTCGGAACAAGGGGAAACGAAAGACTACACTCGGGACAATAACATTCGAAGATGTAACAGTTGGTTAACACTCAATCCATCAATACAAGAATGACCAGATCCCAGACATCACTTTGCAATACAGCGAGAAAGATATTAATATACAAGCAGACACACAAAGCACATATGCATACACACTTACTAATCAACCCTTACAATAAATTGAAGTAAAACAGAGTCAGATTTAAACAATAATTGATTGCGCGGGTGGTGGTAACAATTCTTTAAATCAAGTTTGCGTGCTTGAAGTAAACACCAATCCCATTGTATTTAACCAGTCATCGAACAACATAACAAAACTACCGCCAGCTGCAACACACTGACGCGTTTCGACCTTCCATGATCATCATCAGAGTACGACGGCAAACTGACTATCGAGAATCAAACCGCATTGAATATATATGGAAATCAAATTTAGATATGCGGCTCTCACCTCTATCAGTCTCGCATATATTGAACTTGACTGGAAATGTCGGCTGCACAATTTCTATGCAGTCGCGAACATTAACTGTTTGCAGCTTTCGCCACATATACATATATAGACAATACAATTAAACAATAATTGATTGCGCGGGTGGTAGTAACAATGCTTTAAATCAAGTTTGCGGGCTTGAAGTAAACACCAACCCCATTGTATTTAACCAGTCTACGAACAACATAACAAAACTACCGCCAGCTGCAACGCACTGACGCGTTTCGACCTTCCATGATCATCATCAGAGTAGGACGGCAAACTGACTATCGAGGATCAAACCGCATTGAATATATATGGAAATCAAATTTAGATATGCGGCACTCACCTCTAGCAGTCTTGCTTACATTGAACTTGACTGGAAATGTCGGCTGCACAATTTCTATGCAGTCACGAACATTAACTGTTTGCAGCTTTCGCCACATATACATATATAGGCAATACCATTTAAACAATAATTGATTGCGCGGGTGATGGTAACAATTATTTAAATAAAGTTTGCGAGCTTGAAGTAAACACCAATCCCATTGTATTTAACCAGTCGTCGCACAACATAACAGAACTACCGCCAGCCGCAACGCACTGACGCGTTACGACCTTCCATGATCATCATCAGAGTACGACGGCAAACTGACTATCGAGGATCAAACCGCATTGAATATATATGGAAATCAAATTTAGATATGCGGCTCTCACCTCTAGCAGTCTTGCATACATTGAAATTGACTGGAAATTTCGGCTGCACAATTTCTATGCAGTCACGAACATTAACTGTTTGCAGCTTTCGCCACATATACATATATAGGCAATACAATTTAAAGAATAATTGATTGCGCGGGTGGTGGTAACAATTCTTTAAATCAAGTTTGCGAGCTTGAAGTAAACACCAATCCCATTGTATTTAACCAGTCGTCGAACAACATAACAAACCTACCGCCAGCCGCAACGCACTGACGCGTTTCGACCTTCCATGATCATCATCAGAGTACGACGGCAAACTGACTATCGAGGAACAAACCGCATTGAATATATATGGAAATCAAATTTAGATATGCGGCTCTCACCTCCAGCAGTCTCGCATACATTGAACTTGACTGGAAATGTCGGCTGCACAATTTCTATGCAGTCACGAGCATTAACTGTTTGCAGCTTTCGCCACATATACATATATAGGCAATACATTTTAAACAATAATTGATTGCGCGGGTGGTGGTAACAATTCTTTAAATCAAGTTTGCGTGCTTGAAGTAAACACCAATCCCATTGTATTTAACCAGTCATCGAACAACATAACAAAACTACCGCCAGCTTCAACGCACTGACGCGATTCGACCTTCCATGATCATCATCAGAGTACGACGGCAAACTGACTATCGAGGATCAAACCGCATTGAATATATATGGAAATCAAATTTAGATATGCGGCTCTCATCTCTAGCAGTCTTGCATACATTAAACTTGACTGGAAATGTCGGCTGCACAAGTTCTATGCAGTCACGAACATTAACTGTTTGCAGCTTTCGCCACATATACATATATAGGCAATACAATTTTAACAATAATTGATTGCGCGGGTGGTGGTAACAATTCTTTAAATCAAGTTTGCGTGCTTGAAGTAAACACCAATCCCATTGTATTTAACCAGTCATCGAACAACATAACAAAACTACGCCAGCTGCAACGCACTGACGCGTTTCGACCTTCCATGATCATCATCAGAGTACGACGGCAAACTGACTATAGAGGATCAAACCGCATTGAATATATATGGAAATCAAATTTAGATATGCGGCTCTCACCTCTTGCAGTCTTGCATACATTGAACTTGACTGGAAATGTCGGCTGCACAATTTCTATGCAGTCACGAACATTAACTGTTTGCAGCTTCGCCACATATACATATATAGGCAATACAATTTAAACAATAATTGATTGCGCGTGTGGTGGTAACAATTCTTTTAATTAAGTTTGCGTGCTTGAAGTAAACACCAATCCCATTGTATTTAACCAGTCATCGAACAACATAACAAAACTACCGCCAGCTGCAACGCACTGCCGCGTTTCGACCTTCCATGATCATCATCAGAGTACGACGGCAAACTGACTATCGAGGATCAAACCGCATTGAATATATATGGAAATCAAATATAGATATGCGGCTCTCACCTCTAGCAGTCTTGCATACATTGAACTTGACTGGAAATGTCGGCTGCACAATTTCTATGCAGTCACGAACATTAACTGTTTGCAGCTTTCGCCACATATACATATATAGGCAATACAATTTAACAATAATTGATTGCGCGGGTGGTGGTAACAATGCTTTATATCAAGTTTGCGAGCTTGAAGTAAACACCAACCCCACTGTATTTAACCAGTCTACGAACAAAATAACAAAACTACCGCCAGCTGCAACGCACTGACGCGTTTCGACCTTCCATGATCATCATCAGAGTACGACGGCAAACTGACTATCGAGGATCAAACCGCATTGAATATATATGGAAATCAAATTTAGATATGCGGCTCTCACCTCTAGCAGTCTTGCATACATTGAACTTGACTGGAAATGTCAGCTGCACAATTTCTATGCAGTCACGAACATTAACTGTTTGCAGCTTTCGCCACATATGCATATATAGGCAATACAAATTAAACAATAATTGAATGCGCGGGTGGTGTTAATAATTCTTTAAATCATGTTTGCGAGCTTGAAGTAAACACCAATCCCATTGTATTTAACCAGTCGTCGAACAACATAACAAGACTACCGCCAGCTGCAACGCACTGACGCGTTTCGACCTTCCATGATCATCATCAGAGTACGACGGCAAACTGACTATCGAGGATCAAACCGCATTGAATATATATGGAATTCAAATTTAGATATGCAGCTCTCACCTCTAGCAGTCTTGCATACATTGAACTTGACTGGAAATGTCGGCTGCACAATTTCTATGCAGTCACGAACATTAACTGTTTGCAGCTTTCGCCACATATACATATATAGGCAATACAATTTAAACAATAATTGATTGCGCGGGTAGTGGTAACAATTCTTTAAATCAAGTTTGCGAGCTTGAAGTAAACACCAATCCCATTGTATTTAGCCAGTCATCGAACAACTTAACAAAACTACCGCCAGCCGCAACGCACTGACGCGTTTCGACCTTCCATGATCATCATCAGAGTACGACGGTAAACTGACTATCGAGGATCAAACCGCATTGAATATATATGGAAATCAAATTTAGATATGCGGCTCTCACATCTAGCAGTCTCGCATACATAGAACTTGACTGGAAATGTCGGATGCACAATTTCTATGCAGTCACGAACATTAACTGTTTGCAGCTTTTGCCACATATACATATATAGGCAATACAATTTAAACAATAATTGATTGCGCGGGTGGTGGTAACAATTCTTTAAATCAAGTTTGCGTGCTTGAAGTAAACACCAATCCCATTGTATTTAACCAGTCATCGATTAACATAACAAAACTACCGCCAGCTGCAACGCACTGACGCGTTTCGACCTTCCATGATCATCATCAGAGTACGACGGCAAACTGACTATCGAGGATCAAACCGCATTGAAAATATGTGGAAATCAAATTTAGATATGCAGCTCTCACCTCTAGCAGTCTTGCATACATTGAACTTGACTGGAAATGTCGCCTGCACAATTTCTATGCAGTCACGAACATTAACTGTTTGCAGCTTTCGCCACATATACCTAAATAGGCGATACAATTTAAACAATAATTGATTGCGCGGGTGGTGGTAACAATTCTTTAAATCAAGTTTGCGTGCTTGAAGTAAACACCAATCCCATTGTATTTAACCAGTCATCGAACAACATCACAAAACTACCGCCAGCTGCAACGCACTGACGCGTTTCGACCTTCCATGATCATCATCAGAGTACGACGGCAAACTGACTATCGAGGATCAAACCGCATTGAATATATATGGAAATCAAATTTAGACATGCGGCTCTCACCTCTAGCAGTCTCGCATACATTGAACTTGACTGGAAATGTCGGCTGCACAATTTCTATGCAGTCACGAACATTAACTGTTTGTAGCTTTCGCCACATACACATATATAGGCAATACAATTTAACAATAATTGTTTGCGCGGGTGGTGGTAACAATTCTTTAAATCAAGTTTGTGAGCTTGAAGTAAATACCAATCCCATTGTATTTAACCAGTCGTCGAACAACATAACAAAACTACCGCCAGCCGCAACGCACTGACGCGTTTCGACCTTCCTTGATCATCATCAGAGTACGACGGCAAACTGACTATCCAGGATCAAACCGCATTGAATATATATGGAAATCAAATTTAGATATGCGGCTTTTACCTCTAGCAGTCTCGCATACATTGAACTTGACTGGAAATGTCGGCTGCACAATTTCTATGCAGTCACGAAGATTAACTGTTTGCGGCTTTCGCCACATATACATATATAGGCAATACAATTTAAACAATAATTGATTGCGCGGGTGGTGGCAACAATGCTTTAAATCAAGTTTGCGAGCTTGAAGTAAACACCAATCCCATGGTATTTAACCAGTCGTCGAACAACATAACAAAACTACCGCCAGCCGCAACGCACTGACGCGTTTCGACCTTCCATGATCATCATCAGAGTACGTCGGCAAACTGACTATCGAGGATCAAACCGCATTGAATATATATGGAAATCAAATTTAGATATGCGGCTCTCACCTCTAGCAGTCTTGCATACATTGAACTTGACTGGAAATGTCGGCTGCACAATTTCTATGCGGTCACGAACATTAACTGTTTGCAGCTTTCGCCACATATACATATATAGGCAATACAATTTAAACAATAATTGATTGCGCGGGTGGTGTTAACAATTCTTTAAATCAAGTTTGCGTGCTTGAAGTAAACACCAATCCCATTGTATTTAACCAGTCATCGAACAACATAACAAAACTACCGCCAGCTGCAACGCACTGACGCGTTTCGACCTTCCATGATCATCATCAGAGTAAGACGGCAAACTGACTATCGAGGATCAAACCGCATTGAATATATATGGAAATCAAATTTAGATATGCGGCTCTCAACTCTAGCAGTCTTGTATACATTGAACTTGACTAGAAATATCGACTGCACAATTTCTATGCAGTCACGAACATTAACTGTTTGCAGCTTTCGCCACATGTACATATATAGGCAATACAATTTAAACAATAATTGATTGCGCGGGTGGTGGTAACAATTCTTTAAATCAAGTTTGCGTGCTTGCAGTAAACACCAATCCCATTGTATTTAACCAGTCATCGAACAACATAACAAAACTACCGCCAGCTGCAACGCACTGACGCGTTTCGACCATCCATGATCATCATCAGAGTACGACAGCAAACTGACTATCGAGGATCAAACCGCATTGAATATATACGGAAATCAAATTTAGATATGCGGCTCTTACCTCTAGCAGTCTCGCATACATTGAACTTGACTGGAAATGTCGGCTGCACAATTTCTATGCAGTCACGAACATTAACTGTTTGCAGCTTTCGCCACATATATACATATAAGCAATACGATAAAACAATAATTGAATGCGCGGGTTGTGGTAACAATTCTTTAAATCAAGTTTGCGAGCTTGAAGTAAAAAGAAAAACTACCGACTCCTTTGCGTTTAGCTTGATTGTACGTAAAACTTGCGCAACAAAACTACCGCCAGCTGCAACGCACTGACGCGTTTCGACCTTCCATGATCATCATCCAGAGTACGAGCGGCAAACTGATTATCGAGATCAAACCGCATTGAATATATGTAAAATCAAATTTGTTAGATATGCGGCTCTTACATCTAACAGTCTTGCATACGGTAGACGACTGGAAATGTCGGCTGCACAATTTCTAGGCAATTACGAACATTCACTCTTTGCAGCTTTCGCGACATATACATATATAGGCAGGAAAATTTAACAATAATTGATTGCGTGGTTGGTAATGACAATTCTTTAAATTAAATATGCGACATATAAATAAACACCGTTCCCATTGCATTTAACCAGTCATCGAACAACATAAAAAAAACTACCGTCAGCCGCAACGGACAGACGCGTATCTACCTTCCATGGTCATCTTCAGAGTACGACGGCAAACTGACTATCGAGGATCAAACCGCATTGAATATATATGGAAATCAAATTTAGATATGCGGCCCTCACCTCTAGCAGTCTTGCATACATTGAACTTGACTGGAAATGTCGGCTGCACAATTTCTATGCAGTCACGAACATTAACTGTTTGCAGCTTTCGCCACATATACATATATAGGCAATACAATTTAAACAATAATTGATTGCGCGGGTGGTGGTAACAATTCTTTAAATCAAGTTTGCGAGCTTGAAGTAAACACCAATCCCATTGTATTTAACCAGTCGTCGAACAACATAACAAAACTACCGCCAGCTGCAACGCACTGACGCGTTTCGACCTTCCATGATCATCATCAGAGTACGACGGCAAACTGACTATCGAGGATCAAACCGCATTGAATATATATGGAAATCAAATTTAGATATACGGCTCTCCCTCTAGCAGTCTTGCATACATTGAACTTGACTGGAAATGTCGGCTGCACAATTTCTATGCAGTCACGAACATTAACTGTTTGCAGCTTTCGCCACATATACATATATAGGCAATACAATTTAAACAATAATTGATTGCGCGGGTGGTGGTAACAATTCTTTAAATCAAGTTTGCGTGCTTGAAGTAAACACCAATCCCATTGTATTTAACCAGTCATTGAACAACATAACAAAACTACCGCCAGCTGCAACGCACTGACGCGTTTCGACCTTCCATGATCATCATCAGAGTACGACGGCAAACTGACTATCGAGGATCAAACCGCATTGAATATATATGGAAATCAAATTTAGATATGCGGCTCTCACCTCTAGCAGTCTCGCATACATTGAACTTGACTGGAAATGTCGGCTGCACAATTTCTATGCAGTCACGAACATTAACTGTTTGCAGCTTTCGCCACATATACATATATAGGCAATACAATTTAAACAATAATTGATTGCGCGGGTGGTGGTAACAATTCTTTAAATCAAGTTTGCCTGCTTGAAGTAAACACCAATCCCATTGTATTTAACCAGTCATCGAACAACATAACAAAACTACCGCCAGCTGCAACGCACTGACGCGTTTCGACCTTCCATGATCATCATCAGAGTACGACGGCAAACTGACTATCGAGGATCAAACCGCATTGAATATATATGGAAATCAAATTTGGATATGCGGCTCTCACCTCTAGCAGTCTTGCATAAATTGAACTTGACTGAAAATGTGGGCTGCACAATTTCTATGCAGTCACGAACATTAGCTGTTTGTAGCTTTCGCCACACATCATATATAGAGACAATACAATTTACGACAATAATTGTATTGCGCGGATGGTGGTAACAATTCTTTAAATCAAGTTTGCGAGCTTGAAGTAAACACCAATCCCATTGTATTTAACCAGTCGTCGAACAACATAACAAAACTACCGCCAGCTGCAACGCACTGACGCGCTTCGACCTTCCATGATCATCATCAGAGTACGACGGCAAACTGACTATCGAGGATCAAACCGCATTGAATATGTATGGAAATAAAATTTAAATATGCGACTCTCACCTCTAGCAGTCCCGCATACATTGAACTTGACTGGAAATGTCGGCTGCACAATTTCTATACAGTCACGAACAATAACTGTTTGCAGCTTTCGCTACATATACATATATAGGCAATACAATTTAACAATAATTGATTGCGCGGGTGGTGTTAATTTTTATTGCCTATATATGTATATGTTGCGAAAGCTGCAAACAGTTATTGTTCGTGACTGCATAGAAATTGTGCAGCCGACATTTCCAGTCAAGTTCAATGTATGCAAGACTGCTAGAGGTGAGAGTCGCAAATCTAAATTTGATTTCCATATATATTCAATGTGGTTTGATCCTCGATAGTCAGTTTGCCGTCGTACTCTGATGATGATCATGGAAGGTCGAAACGCGTCAGTGCGTTGCGGCTGGCGGTAGTTTTGTTATGTTGTTCGACGACTGGTTAAATACAATGGTATTGGTGTTAACTTCAAGCTCGCAAACTTGATTTAAAGAACAGTGAAGTCATGTTATAATACGCAAATTATATCTCAACTTTTAACTGACAATAGTTTTGCTATGTTGTTTGACGACGAGTTAAAAACATTGCGATTGTTGTTTACTTCAAGCTCGCAAATTTGATTAAAAGAATCATCTAAGCTCTCATTTGGTTATTTTGGTTTTTTAATACTGATTTCCTTTACCCAGAACAAAAATGTTGAATCTCTCTCTCTCTTCTTTTTTGACTTTTATGTTAACACGTTTCTTGTTAGTATTATGAATAAACTTTACTTAAATAGCAGAGCTGGCTCTTTTAGAAATTGTTCCATACTGTTTTAGAAGTTTCTTGAAAGTTATTCGAAAAAACATTTTGGTAAATAAAGTTAGCAGCTTTGAGTCTTACATTTGCTACTATCTCCAGTGGGGTATATACGTTTATTTCAAACTTCAAACAAATTATATCAATAAAAGTTATTGGTCTTAAGACCAGCGGATCTTTTTCAGTTGTTTTGGCAACATTATTACGAACATTTCACGTAAAAATAGACATGTAAATCTTTTCAAATAAATCACTAGGCTTTATGTAGTAGTGGCTTCCGCCAATGACTATCATTGACGGTAATAGTGAACGCCTTCCGGGTTTTGTGAAGAGGCTGTTGACAGTGCTTTTTTGATACCAGAGCAAAATACTCGTAAGTTTTATCAAAAAGTAGGAAGACAATAATGAATTTTCTTATAATTCTTAAGCAAGTATTACTTCACATTCAGAAGGAACGCCGCAACGTCATCTCTTTTACTAAGCGACACTTGATTAGGTAAAAATCTGTAAGAATACAATTGCAAATAGAATACAATGTGGAGGTCTGGTTAATTTGGCCAAATTGGCATATGCTCCTCTGTAGTCTACCATGTCCTTAGACATTTAAATTAATTGCCTGACGACTGGCGAGCACTAGCTACTGAGTTCGGTTATGGTAGCATGACCATTATCGTGTCTTATTGAATACAGCCATCATCCAGTTTTATGTGAAGCCTCGAGTTCCGCTTAAATACGCAGTAACACCTACTTCTAAATTGGTATGGGCGGAATGAAAGTAGGCATTCCAGACACGAAGGAAATATTTGGGCTACTGAAGGAAATTTTAACCACGGATGGGTGGGAAGGGAATGCTCGTCAGCCTTGGTAGGCAGACTAACATAGAGAAGAAAGTCTTAATACAAACCGTTCCCATTAGGAAAGGGCAACCTAACCATGCACTATACCACCAATAATGTCTACGGCGAAAAGGAATTGCTTTATCTCAACAACTAAGAAAAATATCACTAAAAAGTTGCTCTGTAAGTCCAATCAAGAAGTACACAAATTATATACACGCGGCAAAAGCGAAGTAGGAAAAAAAATAAGCAACAGGTCTTTAAATAAAGTCGATAAAATTTACATAAAATTAATTAATCAGCCTTTAACTTAGTAAGCTATGCATCCTAACTAATATACATCATTTAACCAGGCAGTTAACTCTGCCTAGCTTTACCACCTCAGCAGCAGAGAGGGATGAATCGCCTCTGCGTGCATTTAGAAATAAGCCACGGCTCACCTCCATCGACCTTCTTGATTAGCTAACCGTTACGGAAATCATTGTGTAGATCATCATTTACTAGTCGCCGAGCTTACAGCACGAATGCCATATGTACTATTGGTCACTTTTCAATGAAGTTTCGTCTTCAATTCTTAACAAAAGGCTATTTGTTTCTCTTCCACTTATAAATAAACGGCACCAGACACCATGTTGACGCTTCGTGCCTCTTCTCAACAAAGAGTAATCTCATCAATTCTGAGCATAGGAATATTATTTTTAGCCTTGACGTACACAAATACGAATAGCAGCCACCAGGGTGGTACTGTATCTCTTTCAAGAAATTCATAAATTAATTTCAAGGCAGAACGATTACTGTATTCCCGTCTAAACATTACCAATCACCAGAGTTCTCCCTCATCTCTTTTTAATAAAGTCATCAATTCTTGGCAGACGGCTATTAGTTTCACCCCCGCTTATACAATACCGATATCATTCATCATGACTATTTATTTAGATCAAGTTTGCGATCTTTAAATAAACACCATTTACATGATATATATATATATGTAATGTCCATTCTTTTTAATTTAACAGTATTCTTATAATTAGGAAAACACAAATAACAAAGTGGATAAGGGCCATTTATTTCGTGAATACTAATCATCTCTTATTACATTCATACATATTTATACATTTTGGGTTTTTAATTGATTATGCTAGTGGTAACAAATCTGACTCGTTTTTACTGCTGTTTCTTGTTTTGACTAGTTGGTGAGTGTGTATGCGTGTTTGCATGTAAAGGTCATTCTCGCAGTATTGCGAAGTGATGTCTGAAATCTGGTCATTATTGTTTTGATAGCTTGAGAATTAACCATTTTTTCGCATTGTTCACTGTTACATATACAAGTGCTAT
>JAQBSW010011728.1:0-19081 GCA_029291075.1 Eudiplozoon nipponicum
CCCTATCATTTCACAGAATGGGGTTCACGTGCGCATTGTTGTTCTTGGTTCGAATCCCTGCGATAGTTATATCATCTTCGTAACTTCCTTTTCTTAGTAGGGTAGAGTTAGCTGCGGGGTTTGGTTGTTTTTATGACATGATACAGTGAAAGTCGCAAGGAAGTTTTGTTAATGGTGTTGTCTTACCTAAAAGCTGACTTTGTCATAATGATGTTATGTAGAGATTAAGTCTGCCTCACTTGTGTGAGTTATTTAGATAGATATTTCTTATAGTCACTAAGTTCTCTCTCTCTCTCTCTGTTTTGTAAATGTTACTAAAAATGTGTGTTCCTATATTATTATTTTTGTCATTTCGCTTCTTACGGTTATATGACAGTCAAACACTAGTTACTATTCAAGTATGTATTAGGTTTTGCGAACCTAGTAACAAATTAGTTCAGTTGTGACCAGAAGGATAAACCAAAGGCAGCATGAACGGAAAGTATAATCTCATGCACATTCGTTTCGTGCTTACTGGCGACTCATCAGTAGGAGCCGGTATTACGCCCTTTAACCACTATATATTTGGTAGAAGAATGTGGAATAATAGGACGGTACAATCTCCTAGACGAATGTGTAAACCTGTAATAGTGAAGCTAACACAATCTGAAGTCAACGACAATACGACTTCAATGCTAACTCACACTATATGACGAATTTGTAAACCTGTAATAGTGAAGCTAACATAATCTGAAGTCAACGACAATACGACTTCAATGCTAACTCACACTATATAATATATATACGGAGTCTGTAAAGGATACTAACACTATGGCCATTGTGTTAGTAACTGATACCTTTTTTGAAATCGATGAGCACCGGATACTAACACTATGGTTTCCGAGTCGGTACATGATACCAACCTGATGGATATAAATTTATGCTAAAGTTCACCCAAAATGAGATTTACAACAATTTCCGAACACCTGTTACTCCAGTTAAACCATACACTCTGGCCTTCACTTGTGTGAGTTATTTAGATAGATATTTCTTATAGTCACTAAGTTCTCTCTCTCTCTCTCTGTTTTGTAAATGTTACTAAAAATGTGTGTTCCTATATTATTATTTTTGTCATTTCGCTTCTTACGGTTATATGACAGTCAAACACTAGTTACTATTGGCTTTTTATTGCTGTGTTTTATGTGGTAGTTGCCATACACATATAGACGAGATCGCACCCATTATCGTGATCTTAAATGAGTTTGCATTTATTCACACAAATGATGATATAAAAGGATGCACACGGGTTAGTGTTTGTATTCAGAAATAAGGGGTGTGTACAGAAAAATGGAAAGGTAATCGCAGTTCTTATCCACAATAAAATTACGTGGTCAATTGAACCATCTACCGCGCACATTCGTTTCCTACTTACTGGCGACTTATCAGTGCGAGTCGGTATTACGCCCTATAAACACTATATTTTTGTGTGAGGAAAGTTAGAAAATAGGACGGTTAATCTTCTATACGAAAGTGTAAACGTGCAATAGTGAATCTAACTACATATAAAGTCTTCGACAATGTGACCTATAAGCCAACTCACTATATAAAATATATATACCAATTCTGTAAATGGTGCCAGCACTATGGCTATTGTGTCAGTACCCGATACCAATATTCTTTTAATTATGGTACCGAAAAGGTACATGTTACAAACACAACAGATTGCAATACACGCGGAATTTCACCAAAAATGAGAATTACAACTATTTCGGAATACCTGTTACTCCAGCAAATCCATTGTTCGATATCAGTTACCGCATTTCGCGGTAATCGTGACATTCAGTTAAATATATAACAGTTAGATATTGTTTGGGACGGAGAACTAATATCTGTTCAATTGTGTATTTGGTGTTACTCACCTATTGTAAAATTTAGTTCTAATATGGTTAGAAGAATAGACCAAAGCCAACATAAACGAAAAGAATAATCTCATGTGCATATGCGTTTCGTGGCTGCTGGCGACTTTGACGTCGTACTGTCGAAGACCATATGAAACTAACTTCACTACTGCTTGTATACACACTCGTATAGTAAATTATACCTCATTATCTGATTTAGCTTTTCTGATCAATAATTTGGCATTACCACACCTATAGGAATTCGCGAATAGCGTACGGAACGGGTCAGGTCTACACTGGCAGTGCTCCGTCAATCATGGACTGTGTTAAACAAAAGATGACATTATTTTTTGCAGAGTTATATAATCGTTATTAGTGGCTGGCGCGAAAAACGCTATGGTTAGCCACGCTTTTAAATGAAATTCTTGCTAAAATTCGCTTCAAACTATGAGTCTGCCAAGTTGATTAATCGATTTCTCTTTTGAAGATCCCCTATAAATTAATTACTAACATTGACTTAAGTGATTTATCAGGATGTGTAACCGTTTTACATGTAAAGCGCGCTGAAGATGCCACTATGTTAGCAGTTAAAAAACAAGCTACAGGTGGCTATTCCATATCACAGGCTAGCCGCGCATTGTTGTCACTCATAAGATACTGAGATCTTTGGTGACGTATATTGTTGACACTTAAGGGTTTTTATGAATGTGGTTGCTGTTATCTTGTTATGTTACTTTATGTTCACTCGTCAGCCTTATTTTCAAAGAAATAAATGTAGCCTTAATTTCAGACATATTGTTGTTTCTTACTTATGATAAAAACTGTGAAATGACTGACCACAACTCATATAATCAGGTTATCTTTGTTAACCGACACCATATTTGTCAACAGTCCACACAAGACCGTGAAGATTTTTCGTTTTCGGTTTTCAAATGCTACTATATTTCTGCCACTAACGTTTGCGATGTACTCCTTTATTTTGTACTGATAATTATAATTTAGATTGCTATAATTATGATGGTGGTCATAATTGATTAATTCCATCGCTATTTTTTCAAACTATAGCCAATGTATCAATCAATAGCAAAATAAACAAGTCGAAATTGTCTATTCGGTAGCTCTTCAGCGCGTTATCGCTGTAGATTGGTTATAGAATGCGTTTTTCATTGTATGAGCGCTAGCTTACATGACTGTTCACACATTTCTCTAGTTAGTTTAACAACGAAAATCGGTTAGCTGTATAGTCCAATATCGGTTATAGGCTAGATCTTTTTTATGTGTATTACTCGCCATATTAGTCTCTTGATTCTCCTTCAACCTACCTTCGTTTTATCAATACAATAAAATTAGAGGAGCCCTAAACCTTTCGCGGAGTCAAATCCAGAGGAGTCGCTCCCATTGATGCTTGAATGGCGAGGCGCTCACTGAAACCTGTTTACTATAATACCTATATACTCGTAGCAATTCAGTTTTCCATGGTTATTGAGAATATTGTGCATCTATCTGACAAGAAAGATTTCTCAAATATAGTATCCGACTAAAGTATGACTATCTAATGCGGTTCAAGCCATCCAACAGAACTGCTTCGGTGGCCTGGCTATCACAATGTGAAATTGGTCTCACAATACTGCGTATTAATGAAATATATTTATTTGTGAGAGCTAGCAAAGGACACTATAGTAATGATTCTTTGGAGGCCTTTTGAAAATTGAATGTATTCATGTTCTTGTGTGTACTTCTACGCCTGTCTTTATGATTGTATACTTATATACATAAGATTATGAATGTATATGTATACTTATATACATAAGTTTATGAATTAAAATTTGTGCATGAATAGAGGCCTTCGTTTGTTGGGTTTGGTTATTGTTTCTCAAATGTAGCAAATTTTTTTTTCAAATTTACGTTTCACGTATGTACTTCCGTTATTAACATTTCATGGTTTAGAAGCACTGCCATAGATTCGCCTTTCCATGACACACGATAGCGACGTGTGTATCGAAACACTGTCATATAAATCCTTATAATTGGTAACCAGAATGAAATTGAAACCTATTGTTAAATTCACATTAGTTCGTTAGTATTTCGTTCAGGATTCATTTTTTGTATCAAAATACTATTAAATAACCTTATGACTCGCTATGCATTGTCACACACCATTAAACCAAAAATAACTAGATAATTCACCACCGCAGAAACATAAATTTCATATAATATGTGGATTCCAAATAAGCTTTGTCGCGAGTCCAAGATAGTGTTTGAGATTGTGTTAGCCTGCATTTTTACATCTATTGATTTTTAGGATAAAATAACTGTGCTGAAACGCAACTAATGTAGCCAGATTCTCAATGATACAAAAACTATCACCTCCGATGATGCCATTAACGCTAAATTTGGTAATATTTTAGATATAACCTTATTGATCCGAATCTGGTTGACAGTCAAGCTGTAGAAGATCAAAAGGATGCACCAGACAAAGCAAAGTCATTCGTTTCCGACGGTTCGGTAGGACTTGGTGAATATTATGAAACGATATATGCCTTCCTATCAAATCGAAGTCATTTATTTCGCGACAAATTCGCTCAACGTCTAACAGAAAAGCTCGAGGCCCTCGACAGCGATGAACAATTTCAGAATATTCTGCGGCAGCAGCAGCATCAAAAACAAGATGCATAAGTTGCTAACATTTTGTATTTCTTGTATCGAATAAGTTGTTTAATGTTCTCTGTGAGGAACGGGTATATCATTTTTTAAATTCTGTGGGCGAGTATCTTTCATTCCAGCTGTTTCTCGAAGCCAGTGCTATATTCTGATTTTATTCTTATTTTTATCTTTTCATCTTTAGTGTTTTCAGAAATGGTAATTAAAATAGGGTTCATGTGCACATTACAAAACAGGAAGACTGGTGCATTTATCGTAAGTCGACATTTAGCATATCGTTTTTTGCCTATCCGTGCTTATGTAGTTTAATACATTTCTATTTCGCATTAAAAATTTGCTAGTCGGACCTCTTGTGCAAATTTGTTACCTATGAATAATCCTAGGTTTAATTTCTCGTGACCTATTTTTCAACTAAAATATCTTTTCACAAATACCAATAAAACACTGCTAATAAATTCAATTTTTTCTAAAAATTGGGTCAAATAGTTTCCATTCCACGAATGGAACCATATTCAACATTGTGTTTTTAAAGTTGATTCAAGCTCTAATTTAACATTAACGATAATCTGCATTTCAAAAGGACAAAGGTCATCATGAAGTACACATCTATAAATTATTTTTTAAATTTTTCTGGCAGACTATTTGAAGTAACAATGATGCTTTTCTACCATCGCTATTTTCAAATCATACTTTTGAATTAATAATTTTTCTTTTCTAGAGAGAAATTTTACTGTACTCGTTGAGTCGTTATGTAAACTTTTATCGATTTCAGATATTGAACGAACACTGGCCAATTTTTTGAAGCAATTAATTGGTCTGGTTACAGTTGAATCAAATTTGATAGGTGTTTTGTGCGTGAGTGTCGCCACTTTTATAATTATATGATTCTTTAGGCGCTTCAGCGTTATTGGAACAAAGCCTAAATCTCCTAACATGAGCAATATTTACAATTATTCAATCATTGTTGTTTCAATATTAGGTATTATAATTTTTGCAAATACGTAGCGCTGATTAGTTAGTGAAAATTTATTTGCTGCCATGTTTGCATTTTTTAATTTATTTTGAAATTCAATGATACATTGTCGTTATTCCAACAGGATATTTACTTGATTTTTTTAGGGTGGTAAAGCAAACATTTTCTAAAAGTTCTAACAACAGCAAAACCTCGTTCTTATTGCGTGTTTGTAACACTTACGGGCACTTACTCAGGTTCTAAGGTTTATTTGAGCATGTAAAGCAATTACGCATATGTGTTTGTTCCATTTAATCGTCTATAACTAATTATGTATATAATTATTGAAATAAATTGTGGTTTCATTATAATTCGTTAGTCTCAATTCTGAGGTATACCTTATTTTCTACAGGCAAGTTATAGGATTGTAAAACTAATTTGTGCAATTATGAAATTAGCAATTATTACCTAGTAAAAATACCGTTCAAAAGTCAGAAGTATATTCTAAAGTCAGCATGAACAAAGTGTGTTATTTCATGTTCACACGAGTTTCAAGCTTAATGCAGAATCATCAGTGGGTACGTCAATGTCCGATACGTATGTGTATTGAAGCAATAGTAGCAATGTGTGAGAGGTACCAGCAACTTCATTTGGAGATAAATCCTTAAAAAACGAGAAAGTACAATATTAAAACACCTGCATGTTAGTTTGAGCATGCCACCGGTTATTACGTAATGCTTGACGAAAGAAGATACGTGAAATGAGAAGCTAAATAGAAAAACAAATTTTTTGAATAAGGCAAAATAAACCACAGGACAAGCCGGATGTTGCAGTGCTAGAGTATTATTTGCCGCTTTAATTTATTAAAAAGGATATTTGATAATAGAAGATAATGCACAATTAATAATTAAACCGCTATACCAATATATTTTATTGATTAGACATTATAAAAAACATTTTCACACAGTTTTTAGAAGTTTATAAATATAGAAACACGAGATGAGGTCAAATCAAAAGATAGTTAACGAAAAAGTTAATACCATATCGAGAAAATGATATTATTAGGTGGAATAATTAATTTGTTTAAACAATAAATGAATAGTAAAAAAAGATGTTAAAAAGAAAATTAAGAATATCAAAATTAAAGATTATGAACTAAATATTTTTTCGAAAGACTAAAAAGTGTCTTGTACATTTCGCAAAATTATACCCGAAACATAAACCATTAGACTTATTAAGCTGCAAATCTTCGTTACCTTCAGTAAAAACTGACAAAATAAAGCTGCAATTTAATAATTCAAATACGTAAATCATGCAACAATAAAAAACAACATGTTAATAGATAATGTCGAGTTAATTATAGTATTATATATTAATACATTATACCGGAAACAAGTGTGAAAAAATTGGTGAAGATATGCATAGCAGGGTTGCCACGCTGAAACAGCTTAAAATAAAGCTAACTTTACATTATGTACAACGCGAAAAAGAACAAACTTTTAATCCTGTTTAACGGTAAATCATCTGCTTTAATAAACAGCATTATATTATTATAAGATACTGATGGTTCACATTCAACATATCAGTTCAGCTAGCAATCGAATTCAATCAATGTAAATTTTGTTATATATATTTTTTGAGGCGTTATATTTCTAATTAGAAATATACTGTGTAATATTGAAAGGCAATGGACATTATAAAGTATATATACAACTAAACAACATAATATACAGAATGAAATTGCCACGTTCTTAATACTCACAACATTTGCACAGGAATGGTTATATGAAGGTAAGCTATTACACATGTGAAAAAAGGAAAGCCACGACTGTAAGTAATCTACATTGTCAACAGGGGATCCAATGAAATAGCGAAAATTCTTTTATTAAAAGTGGTATATATATATAAATTGGTTAGATCAATATATAATGATTGAATCGGTTATGGGATAAAATATTCATAAGACATCCTATACCCCATAAGATCAGACAGGTAGAATTCCCATTATACAATTTATTTCAGCAACAGTATTGTAATACTCACCAATCTCAAAACTGATGTCTTATGGCCACATGACTAGTCTGAACAAATAATATTGAAAAGGCTTATGTAACCGAGAATGAAGAACCAAATATAGTGTAGTTAGAAAAACCAAATAGGTCAATTGCCAAGTATTTTAATCTATTAAATGAACATTACAAATTACGAAGCGTAAACTGAACATCCGATATATCAAGCATTCATAATGGTCCTTTACGCCCCTGAATATTTTCCGCTATGCTGACAGTTTCGCCAAGCGCTCAGATAGCAAGTTTCTTAAAGCCACAGAATCTCTTGCAAAATATCTTATACCCTCTGATAATTTGTCCGTGGCCATTTGATCTTCATTCATTTGCCAGCGAAATTCTGCCTCCGAAAGAGATATCTTCTCAGCGAGTTTGCACGCTTGTCCAGCTACATTAGTTAATTTTTATAAGAATAAACAGAAAACAGATCAACAAAAATATGTGAAATAACCAAAATTATTTTTCTAATTGAGACTAATTTCGTTATACAATATCTATTTTTCACTCGTGGTAAATTTACGACATTCTGATTTACAATTCGTCACTCGTTATATAAATTAAATAAAATTGGTTAAACTGGAAAGCATCAAACAAAAGAGCATAGTCAGCACTTAAAAACTGATGCTTAAATAATACAACTACTCATAGCTATTTTTTTGGATTTCAAGGAACGCTATGTTGCTTAATCCTTTTCGTGACGATCAGCACAAGAATTAAGGCTTTGTTGGCTTTTCTTCACCAGTCGAAACTTAGCAAAAGGAATACTAGTCTGTTATCCTGGCCCTGTGCCAAAATTCATGAATTAAATGGAAATTTAACAATAATTGTTTGCGCGGGTGGTGGTAACAATGTTTTAAATCAAATTTGCGAGCTTGAAGTAAACACCAACCCCATTGTATTTAACCAGTCTACGAACAACATAACAAAACTACCGCCAGCTGCAACACACTGACGCGTTTCGACCTTCCATGATCATCATCAGAGTACGACGGCAAACTGACTATCGAGTATCAAGCCGCATTGAATATATATGGAAATCAAATTTAGATATGCGGCTCTCACCTCTAGCAGTCTTGCATACATTGAACTTGACTGGAAATGTCGGCTGCACAATTTCTATGCAGACACGAACATTAATTGTTTGCAGCTTTCGCCACATACATTTATAGACAATACAATTTAACAATAATTGTTTGCAGGTGGTGGTAACAAAAATAATTGGAAATTGGATTCTATATAAGAACACAAGCATATAAATATTAGTTCATCAAAACACACAACCAAATAAGATTCTAACACTATAGGCCATTAAGATTAAATCACAACATTAAAATAAATAGCAGAAATATATATATATATATATATATATATATATATATATTAATGTATTGGTTAACAGAAAATAAAACTATTTTTTTCCAAAGTTAATCACAACCTTGGCTATATAAACCAATAAACATGAAGGCCAATAAAATATATACATAGCCAAAATTTCAAACAGAAAGGCACAACTACACTCATGAGGGCGATCATACTTAACCAGTCCGTTTTGTATCGGCAATACTAAATGATGAATTAGCCAGGCGGTCAGCTGTTTTGCTGCACTGCTACAGAGTTGCGTAATGGACAAGTGCAATTTCTGATGGGTGCATGATGTGTTCTCAATGAATTACTCTGGCTATATTAAACAATTTTAGTTTAAACTGATCGCATACACGTATACATAAATACATAAAAAATGGAATGAGATTAAGCTGTTTATATACATAACATTCGATAGTTGAAAATCAAAGCATGATCGCATATTGAACAATCATATGTTCAAATCATCATGAAATCCACAAAATAAAATATTTTTGCTCGAGAATATTTATTGATCGATAAAGGAAATCAAGTCATATGCAATATTGATTGTGTGAATTGGATATGCTTCGGTCTAGCGCAATATTAATAATTATTTAGCTTTCAGATAGCTACATTTAACTTTTATGTGATATGTTTATAAATAGAGCAAGATAACTAAACATATGCATGCTAGTTACTATGAAACAAGATAATGCATCGATTTGAAATCGTATTAAGAGACAAGCTCGTATAAATTAGTATGTATGTGTTGCTCAAGAAACCAGGCTCTAACTACCTTACGATTTCAGAATTGTGAAGAGCTAAAGTGTAATAGTGCACCAAGTCAGAGTGATTATTTGTCTAACTTAGGATATAGTAGTTGAGATACCTAGCTGACTGAGTGTGAGATGTTAAACATTTTCAATTAACTTTTATCAGCTTTATTTATAAGGCCGTTGTTCCATTGTTTTCCCATTAAGCTTTTGCCATACGTATATACTTCGTGTGCTTATTACTTGGACTCCAATTTGAAATATTCAGTTACATTTTACTTCGGGCTAATGTAGACTGTTGCGCTGCGTAGAATGGTCTACAGGATGAATTACCTTTTCAACATTATACGCTGCTTAGATTATACTGACAAATTCATGTACATAAAGGGACGGGTGTTTGTATCAAGTTTGCAACCTTGATTTAAGTAATCCTTGTCATAAGTTTCTACATCTACAAACATCTTATACCTTTAACCAAGAGAGCAACTGATGTGAAACCCAGAGATAACGTCTTGGCACGCAATCTGCGCATGGACGCCTCAAGTGTCAGGAGTCCATCTCGTTAATCATAAATAATTACCTCAAGTAGCGTGGTTAGAGACGGGATACACCTTCAATGCTGTCACTATATTGACATAAAAGATTTTACATTTTTACAGTGGCAAAGATTTGCAGTTTTATAAGCGGTATGAATGTTAATTATATTCTGTTATTTGATATTTGTACTACGGGTATATAGTGTGTACTTTTATACATCAATATAGTTTGGCATAGAGAAAAGAGTAAAGTCTCGTATAAAATACTTGTGTAAATTCCTTTGACATGTTAAAAATTTAGTTCTTTTTATTACATCGTTTATTCAAATATTTAAGGTCAGCTTATAAATACCATAAGAAAGCGACCTCTAAGTCTTTTATTCACTGGTACTGTACCAGTCGTTCTAGCAGGACTGAATAGACAGGAATGGACCGGCAGTATAGAAGATAGTCTAAGATACTCGTTGGCTACAGGATTATGGAACTATTTGTGAATTTTCAACAGGCGTTCATCACTAAAGAATCAGTTGAAGAAAACACGTCTAGAAGTTGTACAAGACAGGTCCGCCAACTTCATGAATTTATGAAAAAAAATATCCAATATGATTTAAACAAAAAGGAAAAAATAATTCAGTGCTGTCATTTGTGGACAAAATTTTTTTATTGATTATTAATGTTATCTCGAAGCAATTGGACTAATGAAAAATATTATCACATTTCAACAAATTCAATTACTATTAGAAATTTTAAATAAGAGAAAATGTCAACTTTAAACATCATACCAGAAATTGAATGTAATAAATAGCAAATGCTACACAAAATCGCATAATAAACATCTATGCATGTTGTAAACAGAATGGTATATATGTTATATAGTGTGAGTTAGCATTGAAGTCGTATTGTCGTTGACTTTAGATTATGTTAGCTTCACTATTACACATTCGTCTAGGAGATTGTGCCGTCCTATTATTCCACATTCTTCTACCAAATATATAGTGGTTAAAGGGCGTAATATCGGCTCCTACTGAGGAGTACGCCAGTAAGCACGAAACAAATGTGCATGAGATTATACTTTCCGTTCATGCTGCCTTTGGTTTATCCTTCTGGTCACAACTGAAACTAATTTGTTACTAGGTTCGCAAAACCTAATACATACTTGCATATATATTAGTTCTTCGCAACAAACAGTATTTAACTGTAATATATTGAATTGAATGATGTCATACTTACCGCGAAATGTGATAACTGATATCGATGAAGGCCAGAGTGTATGGTTTAACTGGAGTAACAGGAGATACCACTTGTACCAAATTCCCAAGAAACTCCATGAAATGTGGAGCCGGCTTATCCTCCAAAAAGGGTCAGCCGCAGTAAAGTAAAGTAAGTTTAACTGGAGTAACAGCTGTTCGGAAATTGTTGTAATTCACAATTTGGGTGAACTTTAGCATAAATTTATATCCATCAGGTTGGTATCATGTACCGACTCGGAAACCATAGTGTTATTATCCGGTACTCATCGATTTAAAAAGGTATCAGTTACTAACACAATAGCCATAGTGTTAGTATCCTATACAGACTCGGTATATATATTATATAGTGTGAGTTAGCATTGAAGTCGTATTGTCGTTGACTTTAGATTATGTTAGCCTCACTATTACAGGTTTACACATTCGTCTAGGAGATTGTACCGTCCTATTATTCCACATTCTTCTACCAAATATATATAGTGGTTAAAGGGCGTAATACCGGCTCCTACTGATGAGTCGCCAGTAAGCACAAAACGAATGTGCATGAGATTATACTTTCCGTTCATGCTGCCTTTGGTTTATCCTTCTGGTCACAACTAAACTAATTTGTTACTAGGTTCGCAAAACCTAATACATACTTGCATATATATTAGTTCTTCGCAACAAACAGTATTTAACTGCAATATATTGAATTGAATGATGTCATGCTTACCGCGAAATGTGATAACTGATATCGATGAAAGACAGAGTGTATGGTTTAACTGGAGTAACAGGTGTTCGGAAATTGTTGTAATTCTCAATTTGGGTGAACTTTAGCATAAATTTATATCCATCACGTTGGTATCATGTACCGACTCGGAAACCATAGTGTTAGTATCCGGTACTCATCTATTTCAAAAAGGTATCAGTTACTAACACAATAGGCATAGTGTTAGTATCCTTTACAGACTCGGTATATATATTATATAGTGTGAGTTAGCATTGAAGTCGTATTGTCGTTGACTTCCGATTATGTTAGCTTCACTATTACAGGTTTACACATTCGTCTAGGAGATTGTACCGTCCTATTATTCCACATTCTTCTACCAAATATATAGTGGGTGAAGGGCGTAATACCGGCTCCTACTGATGAGTCGCCAGTAAGCACGAAACGAATGTGCATGAGATTATACTTTCCGTTAATGCGGCCTTTGGTTTATCGTTCTGGTCACAACTGAACTAATTTGTTGCTAGGTTCGCAACACCTAATACATACTTGCATATATATTAGTTCTTCGCAACAAACAGTATTTAACTGTAATAAATTGAATTGAATGATGTCATGCTTACCGCGAAATGTGATAACTGATATCGATGAAGGCAGAGTGTATGGTTTAACTGGAGTAACAGGTGTTCGGAAATTGTTGTAATTCTCAATTTGGGTGAACTTTAGCATAAATGTATATCCATCAGGTTGGTATCGTGTACCGACTCGGAAACCATAGTGTTAGTATCCGGTACTCATCGATTTCAAAAAAGGTATCAGTTACTTACACAATGGCCATAGTGTTAGTATCCTTTACAGACTCGGTATATATATTATATAGTGTGAGTTAGCATTGAAGTCGTACTGTCGTTGACTTAAGATTATGTTAGCTTCAATATTACAGGTTTACACATTCGTCTAGGAGATTGTACCGTCCTATTATTCCACATTCTTCTACCAAATATATAGTGGTTAATGGGCGTAATACCGGCTCCTACTGATGGGTCGCCAGTAAGCACGAAACGAATGTGCATGAGATTATACTTTCCGTTCATGCTGCCTTTGGTTTATCCTTCTGGTCACAACTGAACTAATTTGTTACTAGGTTCGCAAAACCTAATACATACTTGCATATATATTAGTTCTTCGCAACAAAAAGTATTTAACTGCAATATATTGAATTGAATGACGTCATGCTTACCGCGAAATGTGATAACAGATATCGATGAAGGCCAGAGTGTATGGTTTAACTGGAGTAACAGGTGTTCGGAAATTGTTGTAATTCTCAATTTGGGTGAACTTTTGCATAAATTTATATCCATCAGTTTGGTATCATGTACCGACTCGGAAACCATAGTGTTAGTATCCGGTACTCATCGATTTCAAAAAAGGTATCAGTTACTAACACAATAGCCATAGTGTTAGTATCCTTTACAGACTCGGTATATATATTATATAGTGTGAGTTAGCATTGAAGTCGTATTGTCGTTGACTTTAGATTATGTTTGCTTCACTATTACAGGTTTACACATTCGTCTAGGAGATTGTACCGTCCTATTATTCCACATTCTTCTACCAAATATATAGTGGTTAAAGGGCGTAATACCGGCTCCTACTGATGAGTCGCCAGTAAGCACGAATCGAATGTGCATGAGATTATACTTTCCGTTCATGCTGCCTTTGGTTTATCCTTCTGGTCACAACTGAACTAATTTGTTACTAGGTTCGCAAAACCTAATACATACTTGCATATATATTAGTTCTTCGCAACAAACAGTATTTAACTGTAATATATTGAATTGAATGATGTCATGCTTACCGCGAAATGTGATAACTGATATCGATGAAGGCCAGGGTGTATGGTTTAACTGGAGTAACAGGTGTTCGGAAATTGTTGTAATTCTCAATTTGGGTGAACTTTAGCATAATTTTATATCCATCAGGTTGGTATCATGTACCGACTCGGAAACCATAGTGTTAGTATCCGGTACTCATTGATTTCAAAAATGATATCAGTTACTAACACAAGAGCCATAGTGTTAGTATCCATTAGAGACTCGGTATATATGTTATATAGTGTGAGTTAGCATTGAAGTCGCATTGTCGTTGACTTTAGATGATGTTATCTTCACTATTGCAGGTTTACACATTCGTCTAGGAGATTGTACCGTCCTATTATTCCACATTCTTCTACCAAAAATATAGTGGTTAAAGGGCGTAATACCGGCTCCTACTGATGAGTCGCCAGTAAGCACGAAACGAATGTGCATGAGATTATACTTTCCGTTCATGCTGCCTTTGGTTTATCCTTCTGGTCACAACTGAACTAATTTGTCACTAGGTTCGCAAAACCTAATACATACTTGCATATATATTAGTTCTTCGCAACAAACAGTATTTAACTGTAATATATTGAATTGAATGATGTCATGCTTACCGCGAAATGTGATAACTGATATCGATGAAGGCCAGAGTGTATGGTTTAACTGGAGTAACAGGTGTTCGGAAATTGTTGAAATTCTCAATTTGGGCGAACTTTAGCATAAATTTATATCCATCAGGTTGGTATCATGTACCGACTTGGACACCATAGTGTTAGCATCCGGTACTCATCGATTTCAAAAAAGATCAGTTACTAACACAATAGCCATAGTGTTAGTATCCTATACAGACTCGGTATAAATGTTATATAGTGTGAGTTAGCATTGAAGTCGTATTGTCGTTGACTTTAGATTATGTTAGCTTCACTATTACAGGTTTACACATTAGTCTAGGAGATTGTACCGTCCTATTATTCCACATTCTTCTACCAAATATATAGTGGTTAAAGGGCGTAATGCCGGCTCCTACTGATGAGTCGCCAGTAAGCACGAAACGAATGTGCATGAGATTATACTTTCCGTTCATGCTGCCTTTGGTTTATCCTTCTGGTCACAACTGAACTAATGTGTTACTAGGCTCGCAAAACCTAATACATACTTGCATATATATTAGTTCTTCGCAACAAACAGTATTAAACTGTAATATATTGAATTGAATGATGTCATGCTCAGCGCGAAATGTGATAACTGATATCGGTGAAAGCCAGAGTGTATGGTTTAACTGGAGTAACAGGTGTTCGGAAATTGTTGTAATTCTCAATTTGGGTGAACTTTAGCATAAATTTATATCCATCAGGTTGGTATCATGTACCGACTCGGAAACCATAGTGTTAGTATCCGGTACTCATCGATTTCAAAAAAGGTATGAGTTACTAACACAATAGCCATAGTGTTAGTATCCTTTACAGACTCGGTATATATGTTATATAGTGTGAGTTAGCATTGAAGTCGTATTGTCGTTGACTTTAGATTATGTTAGCTTCACTATTACAGGTTTACACATTCGTCTAGGATATTGTACCGTCCTATTATTCCACATTCTTCTACCAAATATATAGTGGTTAAAGGGCGTAATACCGGCTCCTACTGATGAGTCGCCAGTAAGCACGAAACGAATGTGCATGAGATTATACTTTCCGTTCATGCTGCCTTTGGTTTATCCTTCTGGTCACAACTGAACTAATTTGTTACTAGGTTCGCAAAACCTAATGCATACTTGCATATATATTAGTTCTTCGCAACAAACAGTATTTAACTGTAATATATTGAATTGAATGATGTCATGCTTACCGCGAAAAGTGATAACTGATATCGATGAAGGCCAGAGTGTATGGTTTAACTGGAGTAACAGGTGTTCGGAAATTGTTGAAATTCTCAATTTGGGTGAACTTTGGCATAAATTTATATCCATCAGGTTGGTATCATGTACCGACTCGGAAACCATAGTGTTAGTATCCGGTACTCATCGATTCAAAAAAGGTATCAGTTACTAACACAATAGCCATAGTGTTAGTATCCTTTACAGACTCGGTATATATATTATATAGTGTGAGTTAGCATTGAAGTCGTATTATCGTTGACTTCAGATTATGTTAGCTTCACTATTACAGGTTTACACATTCGTCTAGGAGATTGTACCGTCCTATTTTTCCACATTATTCTACCAAATATAGTGGTTAAAGGGCGTAATACCGGCTCCTACTGATGAGTCGCCAGTAAGCACGAAACGAATGTGCATGAGATTATACTTTCCGTTCATGGTGCCTTTGGTTTATCCTTCTGGTCACAACTGAACTAATTTGTTACTAGGTTCGCAAAACCTAATACATACTTGCATATGTATTAGCTCTTGGCAACAAACAGTATTTAACTGGTAAGTTTAATGTTAGAATAAATAATTTCTTACATTTAATAGCTAATTTATTATAAAAGATATAATTTGGCATTAACGAATTCAGTATAATTTCTAATGTTTGCTACAATAGTTAAAAAAATGCATATATATTTTATTTAGTCAAGTTTTACAGATTTGACAAAACTTCAAACCCTTATTTACCTGTTGAATAACCAAGCGAATCTGATTAGCCGGAAACAAATAGAACTATAAGTATACCATCATCGTCATCATCATTTCCAGCCATACAAAAGGCAAAAGTGTTTCACTGCCATATAACCATATGGAGTGAAAAAATTATATAAATGAAAGCAGTAGTAATATTTTAGACAAATTATAAGTGAGATTTACGAGAGAGAGAGAGAGAGGCAGAGAGAAGGAATACTTATCTACTATGAGTAAGTTCATCAGGATAAGTCACAGAAATGAGTCAAACTAAATCTCACCAAAACACCATTATTTGTCAAGTTAGTATTCGGGCAAGGCATCATCAGCAAATATAAGAACAATATTAAGACATCCTTAATGCGGCTCTAATACCTAGGACTTTATATTACATCGTTATTCAACGGAGCTTCGATCACAAAAAATATATTTCAAATTTTACCACTATTTATTGATTTCTTGAAGCCGAAAACAATTTGAGAGGCAAATGCTTATTAACATACATGATGCATCCTTAGCTATTGTTCTTTATTACGTTTATTTATGCATATTTCTATTCACACAATTTATTTACTATAAAAAGCACCAAACATTTCAATTTAAACATTACATTTTAAAGTATACACAAATTACAATTTTAAAATAACATTTCTTCCGCGTGACATAAATCAGTCGAAATATATTTTAAAAATTAACTAAAACCATAATTACCTGAATCTTTTGTAAGGTAAACTTCAGGTGTCACATCAATCCCGGACAATTGCTCTAGTAGACTTGGAGATATCGTCAAAAAATCGCAACCAACAAGTCCCAAAATTTGATTGACATTGCGGAAAGATGCGCCCATTATCTGCAAAGGTTTATAAACCAATTAATAGAAGCGTCAATTTAAAAAAAAGTCACAAGAGTACTTTATTCATATTTTCCGCGCAACTAGTGTTCGTTTAATTATATAAATGTTCCATTCAATCTCACTTCTACAGGTAGCGTTGTGCATGCCCCACTAATAGGGGGGATAGCTGAAATTCAGGCCTAAAGATATTCCATATATGCTCCACATGAATGGAAGGCTAACCAAAATTAGTTAGTTAGCATATAACTGAAAATTGTATGCTACGTACGGAAAGGTGGCTCAGTGGTTAGAGTCACAATCTCCGAAGCAGACGTGCCCACGGAAAATTCTGGACAGAACGCGAAGAGCTATCAATAAGGACGAAACCAATCTACCGGATAAATTACTTTTTCCACATTATCCAATGCTTCATTTATACTGAAAAAGTATATATGTAATGGGACTGGTGTTTACATCAAAATCGCAATTAAATTAGTTTAGACCACTGCCCTCTAGCGAAAACAGAAATTGATAAAGACAAAAATTTACGAAAAAAATAATCCTATTCTGCTGCTTCGTATACATACATATAAAAGATTAAAATGAAAAAAGGAGCTATTTGACGTATTGCTCTTGAAAGGTAATCTTACAGATATTAGCAAACTACAGCAGTAATAAAATAGTAATTAAATAGAATATATATATATATATATATATATATATATATATATATATATATATATATATATGAATACATAAGGCAACATTATAAAAATATATTAATGTGAACATTTTAGATGAAGATAAAGATTTTAGCGAATACTAATTCTTAATAATTAAAATATAGCTACATTATTTACACTAGATCGTGTTTTGATGTAAATTAAAATTTTGTATAATTCGTGTGGATGAAAGTAAAAATTATCCTTTGGTAATAAGAAGTGAACATCAACCGCTTTGGTGAAAATCAGGCATCTGTTACCTCCGGCATTCGCTTACCCAGCCATTGGAATTAAAAATGAATGGCCGATGATGCATTTTGTATTTTTAGTACCACAAAGATTTATGAAAAAATATATCCGTAACCATTAAATCATATTTGTAACCTGATGCCTATTTAAGAATTAGTTTGGGCCACTGGCTGATATCGGCAAAAGCAATTGAAAAAAAACCAAAAATTTACGAGCTAACCAATTCTATCAGCCTGCTGGTTAATGACATAAAAACAAGGAACGCCGACTTCACTGGATATGGCACTGTGTTAAACACACGCATATGCATATAGGTTACCAAGACACACGATTTTGCTGAATGGCTGAAACCACAAAAAATTAGACCAATTTCGAGCTCTCAAACAAATACTTGCATTATCAATCATTTATTCATGCTGCAGCACATTCACCATAACGGGGAGAAACTAAATTGGAAAAAATTTGCCGGAGTTTCGAGTGATGCAAATCTATTATTGATGACATGTTAATTCTGTTTCACTGGAACACACTTCACGATTGATAAATATGTTCGTTTAATTATAACGTAAGACTGCGTGTATATGTAGAGTTGAAGTAGTTAAGAACTATCTGAGAGAGACTTTGAAAAGAAATTATT
>JAQBSW010011729.1:0-19079 GCA_029291075.1 Eudiplozoon nipponicum
ATATATATATATATATATATCTGTAGTAATATGTTGTTAGGAGCTTAAATTATGTTCGTATTTATACACTTAAATTTAATTGAGCAGTTACACATTCATGCCTTTTCACTATAATAAGTAGTACTGATAAAAGTGCTTTTTTAATTTTGTATTTGTTTTATGTTAGGAATTATGTTTTTGGAAATTAAATTATAACATTAAACTGAACTACGTACAAAACATTAAAAAATGTCTTTTGTATTTTCGAAGTGCAAACATTTAGAACATTGTCGTGCACCATATTTCTAAACCCTGTCAAATTTTGAAAATATATAATATTGTACTTGCCTCAGAACGCGAAGTGGCGTTCACAGGATTAAAATCTCTATGCTAAAATAAATTCAATTCTGACTGAAGGTAGTTTTACTATATTAAATACAACAGGATTGGTGTTTAATTCAAGCTGGCAAACTTGATTTAAAGAATTTTTCCCCCACTCGCGCAATAACTGATTGTTTAAATTCATTTCTTTGCTGTACTTCCCAAATGAGCCTTTAGGCATTTTTGCTGCCCATGAATTATCTATAGCCGACCTGTCAATGACTTCTAAAATGAAAGTTTAATATAGCCTTTATGGTGGAACTGTTTCGATGGAAATACTCCGCCTAAATCTAATAAATCCGGAGAAGAATTGCTGAATATATTATCGAATAAAAATTTTGGCACGTAACGGCAAACAATACCAATGTATATTATTTTATCTTGATGAGAATGCTGATTTAGGGGAGGTAGCAAATTTAAATGATATAACCGTAAATACAACGGCAGCCGATATCATAAAATGTAACAGAATGGGCAAAAGATTTGATCGTCCGGCACCTGTCGTTAAAAAACAATCCAAACGACCGGCGAAAATAAAGTTAAAAGGAATTAATAAGAAATGGCTGAGTACTCTAATTTCTACAAGATTTGCATAGGAAGGTAAATTAGCAACATTACGGAAGTTGATAAATTACTCAAAGCATGGATCATCAAAGGTAAAGGAAGCTAGCGTAAGATCTCCACTAATAGATATCGAAATTGCAAAAATCAAAGTATCGCTTTTGAATGTAGTGGAAAGCGAAGAAAAGAGTGGTTTGGTTATGAAACTCACCAAAAGAGCTATAAAGAAACCGACAAAATTAAATTAATAGATATCGAAAAATATATAGATGAATCATACGCTACATACACATTTTATGTGTAAATTTTAGAAGTATTAAGAAAAAAGTTTTTGCTGTGTAATATTATAGCAAGTAATGATTTTGATTTAATGATATTATCTGAAACTAGGCTCAGTAAGGACATTGAAATGCCTCATTTGTCCTTAATAAGTAAAGACAAATTATTGGATAAGCGAAGTTGAGGTGCACTAATTTATAGTAAATCTTTGTTTAATGCGAAAATGCCGTATACTAGAGAACAAAGTACTATCATTGATTTTTTATCAATTGATCAAATTGATTATTTGTTCTTAACTACGTTTCATAGACCCTCGTATGCCAGTTTAATGATGATGTTTTATTTACCAATTCTTTTAAATATATTTGGATTTTCATGGTTATAACGTGGTGGTAGGTGATTTTAATCAAATGCATGACGGCGAAATAAACAATCATTTATCTATTCATCTAAAGCAAATTATGAACTAACCAACTAGCGTTTTGGAATGTTCAGATCGTGTCTATTGAGAAATGGAATCGTTTAACTGGCACAACTATGAAGTTGGTAATTACCTTAGAGAATTGGACCATAAATAAATTATTTTACGGTGAAACAACATGAGTAGTAAAAGACAGAAACATATCTTTGAGAATGTACACATGGAATGTTCCAGAATTAACTGGAATCGTTTCCGAGAATTAAGTGTAATGTTTGGTTGAGTTTTAATATTATATGAACTCTGATGAATTTGTTTCGTCTGTTTCAAATTTTTTATATATTTTATTTAATAGGTCTATGTTCACGGATATCATGCCTAAAAGAATAGTTAGAAAATCATGTAAATTAAGAATTAAACGAGATAATATAATAAAGTGTAGTCTTATCAATAGGATTAAAAAATAAGATCAGATTTGATTGATAATGAAATTAATTCATCACTACTGGCAATCTGTCAAAGATAAGAAAGAATAATATCGGCTAAACTTAAGAGCAATCCTAGTCTAGGATAAAAAAAATTCTAGTAAATATAATGAGAAATTCGAGCTTATATTACCGGTGGATGAAACCGAGTATGAAATTCCCTGTGAATTGGAAGAAACAATGGGTAATTTGATTTCTAATCGACAAAATGTAAGCCATATTGGTGATCTAACTGACTTTTTAGATAAGTGGAAATCAGAACTTTTTACTGGTAGTCTTGCATTCGGAAAGTTAATGTTAAAAGTGAAATCTCAAAAACGTTCAAATTTGATTATCGTTTAACATCATACCCCTATTTGATTTAACTTTTATGCATGTGCTCTGCGTCTTCATAATAAAGGATGAAAAAATACCAATCTATATTCTACCTATCGTAGCTAAACCGTTGCCTAAGGCAAGTAAGCCAACGTATGCCAATGATTATAGGCTAAATTCTCTTATCCCATCATTTATTAAGATAAAAGAATGACTCATACTGGATCATTTAAAAAGTTGAATCTAATACAATCCAAAATGGGTTTACGAAAGATCGATTAACAGCTACTAACGTGCTTTCTTTGTGGAAGCATTTAATTACGCTCGATGAGAAGACGTTCGATGCATCAATAGTCTTTATCGATATCTAAAAAGCTTTAGGCTCTATATAGATTAATGTTATTATGAAGACGATTAATTCATTGAAAATCGATCCGAATATCTATAGATTACTCAGGTATTTTTTTATATAATAGAAGGATGAGTATTAATGTAAATAATTTGAGATGAAGAACATTTGAGTTTACAAGTGAAATTTCACAACGATCAAGCTTGAAACCTATTTTATTTAAGATCACATTTTCGCATTTGTAAACTAAGGTCCTCAATGATCGAGTTTGCAAATTTGTTGATGATTTAAAAATCATCTTTCATTATATCCAAAATATATCGAGTTCTCTAAAAATAACACAACACTAGATCTGTATGACCTGCTCAAATATTTAACAAATTAGAATTGAGAATAAACAGCATAAAAACGAAAGCATTAAAATATAGTAATAGGACAGAATTAAATTATGTCTATTTTCATTATGCTAAGATTAAATATGATTTTGAAATCAAACTTTAGCAAAAAATCAAGGATTTAGGCATAACTATTCAATGTTCTGCTTCTGCTGCGAGACGTGTTAAAGAATAGTTAGCTGTGCTACGAACAGATGGAAGCCCATAAAGAATATCGAATGATATACAATTACAAATGTATATTATTTGGATTAGGCCAATACTGGAATATGCCGCTTCTGCTTGGAACACAATGAAAAGTATATTTCAAATCAAGCTAGAAGCTGTGCAAAGAAAAGTTTAAAAAACATATTGGCCCTGGGTCCCGCGCCATGTATGCCAACAGATTACAGCTCGTAACACTGCAAACTTTATGGTTTCGTAGTTTGTGCTATTGTATACAAGTATTCCACTTGAATCAATGGACGGGAGCCTATATGAATCCAATGAGAAAGATTCATGGAGTTGGAACTAGGTCTGGACATTTGGCGGTCTCTCCTCCTTGGTGGGAAATATTGCGGTAAAGATATTTTCTTTTTCAAAATTTATAACATTTACAACCGGTTGCTAAATGGGCTTAGAGAAGCGACTTCGTCTATGATGTCTTCAAATTTGTATGTACTAAACTAGGAAATATATGCGATCCTATAGATCATTTAATTTTGAAAAATATACAATCCTATTGATCGTTGGAATTTTGATCATAACAATGCTTTCTCTTGGTTACACAAAAGACAAGGATAAATTTGATCAGCAACATATCTTCTTGAAATTATCTAATTTAAAAGAAACATGTTGCACGACAGGGAACAGATTAGTTATCTTTTTCTTGTGTTGAGATACGATGTATTTGCATTCGCTTTCTATCTGAAATTCCGAAATATTTCAAATTCCGCTTACGGAAGTCTTTTTCAATGGAAAGCTCATCACACAAACAATTTGACTATCAATTTATCAAGTAAAAAATTTAAATTTAAACTGCCCCATTTATACTTTTTGTTAGATCTCTTAAGCATAACTTGTTTTTTATCCACATAGTAATTGTATGTCAAATTAGATTTTGTATGTGTCTGCATGTAAACACACATCGAAGTGAAATTACACTGATTTAACAACAAATACCAAAGACTCACTAGATAAGCGTACGTCATGCCTGTGTGTATGTGTTTTAATTTGTTTTGTATTGAACAGTAATCAATTACTGCACGTGTAAACTCCTCCCAGTTTAATCACAGCGATTTAGCAACACCTGACGATTCACTAGATAAGCGTATGATTCGTCTGTGTGTTTGTGTATGTGTGTGAGCATTTGCTTAAGACTGTGAAATAATCTGTTACATATAATTAGCGGCACGCGTATCAGTCATTCAAGTGAAACTAAAACTAAATGAGTACTCCTCCATCTCTTTTATACAGCGATCTGTCTTTTCTAAATAAAGAATAGTGAGGAATATCAAATTCGTGGTTTGCAATATCCTTGTTGAGCCAATTTTCAGATAATATTATAAAATCAAAATCGTAACTTATTATAAAATTACACAACAAAAAGTTTTTGTTCTTAACACTTCTAATGTTGGCATAAAATAAAGTATATTTAGTATACGACTTATCTAAAAAGTTATCGACTTTTACTGGTTCAGCTTTGTTGGTATCTTTATTGTTCTAATGGCGGGTTTTGAGACTATACTTCTCCTACGATAGTAGCTAAACCGTTGCCAAAAGTAAGTAAGCCAACGTGCGCCAGTGATTATAGACTAATCTCTATTATCCCTTCGTTTTTGAAGATAATAGAACGATTGATACTAAATCATTTAGAACGTATGTTGCCGGCTGATTTTGATATATGTCAACATGGCTTTTCGAAAGACAGGTCGACAACTACTAATATGCTTTCTATGTGGAAACATGTTATTACATTAGATGAGAAAAAGTTAGATGCATTAATAGTATTTATAGATATCTCAAAATCTTTTGACTCTATATCTTCCGGTGCTATTTTGAATGCGATTTATTTGTTGAATATTGATCCGAATATTTTTAGATTACTTAGATACTATTTATATAATCGAAGAATGAGTATTAAAGTAAACGATTTGATATCAAAATCGAAAAGGGTAACAAGTGGAGTTCCACAGGGATCAAGTTTGGGGCCAATTTTATTTAAAATCGTATTTGCACATTTGGAAACTAAGATCCTTAACGGTCGAGTTTGCAAATTCGCTGATGATTTAAAAATAATCTTTCCAATTGATCCAAAAAATTTCGAATTCTCCAAAAATAATGTGACACTAGATTTGTATGATTTAAGTAGATATTTGTTAACACTAGGGCTGAGAATAAACAGTAAAAAGACGAGAGCTTTAAAAATAGGTAACAGAACAGAATTTAATTATGTTTATTTTCATGATGCTGAGATTAATGATGTTTTTGAGATTAAACTTATGCAAGAAATTAAGGATTTAGGCATAACTATTCATTGTACGGCTTCTGCTGAGAGACATTTTGAAAGGATAGTAGGCAGTGCCAAGAACAGATGGGCACTAATAAATAGAAATATAATATCGAATGAAATAAAATTTAAAATGTTTATAATATGGATTAGACCGATACTAGAATATGCTGTCGCTACTTGGAATCCATTAAAAAAGGGTTTGTCCAATAAGATAGAAGCTGTACAAAGAAAAGTTGTGAAACAAATTAGTCCTATCTCCTGCACTATATATGCCACTAGATTACAGTTTGTATCACTGCAAACTTTATGGTTTCGGAGGATGTGCTATTGCATAAAAGTTTTCCATTTGAACCAGTGGATTGGTGCCTATATGAATCCGATAAGAAAGAGTCATGAAGTTGGAACTAGATCTGGACATTTGGCAATATCTCCTCCTTTGGTGGGGAATGTTGCGAGCAAGTTATTCTCTTTTTCGAAAATTTACAAAATTTATAATCAATTGCCATAGGTTCTTAGAGAAACTCCTCCATCTAAGATGTCTTTTAAATTTTTATGTACTGAACTAGAAAAAATCTACAATCCTGCAGATATTTTTAATTTTGATTATGATAATACTTTCTCATGGTTGTGTAACACGCGGCTCCGCGATACAACCCAACGATGTTCAATTTTGACAAATATAGTACTCTTTAAGGTCAAATATTCTAACTCTGCTTTTACACAATATTTCTCTTAACTGTGATTTTAGAAACAATCTCTGTTAGTTTAAAGCAGTTTTAATTCAGATTTCTTGGACTGCAATTTTAATTGTAATTAATAGGGTTTTGTTTAATAAATATACACACCCGCGCGCAATACGCAGGGAGCATGCGGTGGATTATAAGTATATGTGGTTCGATAGTTTTTCTTTGCATTCAGATATGATTTCACGCATCAGGACATCAGATGTTCCTCAATCACATTCACAAATTCTATAGTTCAATGGATTATTATAATTAAATAAGTTAAAACCATAGCAAACAGTGGATTAATTATTTGTGATGTTTTTTCAAGAAGTTTTACTACGATTTTATTCTATCCATCATCAGTGACAATATTTACCAGTGACTTTATTTATATCATCATATATTTTCAATCATTTACATGTATTCATCACAATTCAGACGTTTGTGAATTGATTATTACTTGTGTTGACAATATATCGTTTTGTTGCCGTCTAGAGCACGGTCCGTTTTGTTTAACTGTGAATTGATAATTACTTGTGTATAAGACATTCAATTTTGTTGACAATATTTCGTTTTGTTGCCGTCTAGAGCACGGTCAATTTGGACTAACTGTGAATTTTCTTTGCAACATTGTGTACAATATACGTATGACAATTCGACTTAGTCTTCTCACATCACCCATCGGAAAAAGGTCGGGGACTAATCAAAAGCACAGATCTCAAAAGCCGCTTCCAGGTCTATGTAGGAATTGTACAACATCTTACATTAGCTACCCCGCAAAGATTCGCCTACAGTAGAATAAAAGACAAGGATAATTGTTATCAGCAACATAACTTCTTGAGATTTTTATCTCCAAGTTTTGTATTATTAAAATTGAAATGTTATTCATTATATTATCATGTTAATCAGCAATACATACTATCAGTTGCTAATCATTATTCTCATTTTTTGCATAATGTTACACTCGAATTATACCTTAATTTTTTCTATTTTTGATTATGAATCTATTACTCTTTACAGCCGAACTTTCTGATGTTGATATATTGTACAGTACAAATAGTGAGATTTACTAATCTACATGAGACTCATTACACATATATATGTGATGTGATATCTTTTTTGTATTATACATTTTCCAATATAATTTTTTGATGGAAATTTGTGGTTTGAATCCAAATAAAGATATTGTATTCTATTCTATTCTTAAAAAACGATAACTCTCATTTCCTAATTTCACACACACTTTCCTAAATGAAGTAATTTCGAGTGGTATCTCGGTGAGGAGGGGGCATGATACTGTGAATACAGTAAATAATTAAGAGTTGGCAAATTTAAATTAGACAAGGATAACTTGTTTTAATAGGGTAGAAAGTTAAAACAAAACTAAAAATGTGGTCATAAAAGAAATTTAAAAATTGCCCGATAAAGAAAACTAACAGTAATAGCGCAAAGAAAATTTGCCTTTTTGCTCCTCATACAAACATAAATGTTTGCTAAAAGGCGCTACACTAACAACAGAACATAAAATAATAGATAAAATAAGATAACAAGTAATCAAGGATGAAATTATAAGATAATCAGAAAATAAATTAGGAGATATTAAATCATTCACCATCCACATCTGTAAGTTAATAGCAGTCCAGTGTTTTTCTTCTTTTACTTGAGCGAGTTTCTGATTCTGATTTGTCAACCCTCGCTTCATATCTTTATTTAATGCCGTATTCCAAATTGGACCTATAGATTTTTCAACAGATGTTTCTTTCATGATGTCAACTCTCGATTTAATTTCGATGGATTCTCTAATCAATCTTGTCGATCTACTACAAACACAAATTGATATGCGTCTGCATCCATCACAATTAATTGCATGGCGTGCAAGATCCGATCTATTAGCATGGGCATACTTGCATGCAGTTTTATGCTACCCTTTACTTATCTCAAATGAGCACATATTTTTCACTCACATACATCAGGTTACAGTCGTTACATGGAATTTCATATACTCCTGATTTGTCTAACGGTTCTATTTTCTTCTATTGGTTGGGCAGTTTAATACCTAGAGTAAACGTTTGTTTTAAAATAGTACGTATATTGTATTTTGATTTTCCTACTTAGTTTAGAGTCAGGTATTACCATTACCCTCCGATCATCTTTTGTTTTATTTGACTTCACGTACTTCCAGTCATGATTAAATTTACTTATGACGCTCATTATTGTGGCTTCAAATAGCTTTAGAGGATACACATTAGCAATGAATATTTCTCGCCATCTACCTAATTCTATCTCCCTATGTCTCTTACATGTAAATCTTAAGCTTCTAATCATCATCGATTTCAAAATAACGATTTTAATTCTATATAGATGATTTTAATTGAAATTAAGAAGCATGCCTGAGTGAGTTTACTTCCTATAAATATCCTGTTCATTTTGCTTCCTTCCGTAGATGAAGATATTTTGCTCCGACAAAATTAAAGTAGCATTTATTGATAAATTTAAACCAACGTGGCTGATTGCAACGAATACTATTTAAAAAGAAATTATTCCGTTATTTTCTAGTACATTCTTGGTTTAAATACTTTGCAGTATATACACTTTTGAATTGTGCGTAATTTCCGAGAGTTCGGAAATCGGTACCTCAACTGGCGTGATTTTTTTAGCAAGCGGCATTTGTTGATTAATGCAGTTTGGTGTTTACAAATTCTTGATATTCACAATATGCACCTGCTCTCATTAGTGTATTTTGAAGCATACTTATTGGGAACGTTCTGGAACAGGTAATTTAATAATTCTGTTTTTCGCGTCCTATTTTTTTCCAGATTATTTTATTCGAGTGTATTGCTACGTAAGTAGTACACAGTCCGTTGTCTGATAAAAGGTTATCAAATATATATTTAAGTTCGATAAATATGGAAGCTAATCTTAAGTTTAAGGATACTAACAAATTAGCTCAAGATATTGCAGGCATGAACTTAATAAATTTGGACGAGAATGCTAGCTTATCAGACTCAGATAGGTTTATTAAGACTGAAAACGACTTGGCATCTATGGGTTTCTCATTAACTAATAGGCTTGGAGCGTCTACAAAATATGGCTACGGTGCAAATCCAAAAATATTCAGTCTACCCCAGTATAAATCCGAAAAACATTCAATTTGGGTCGGAAATGACCAAATGCTATTCGAAACTTAGCAGATTGTAAACCCTATGGAGAACTTTGCTGCAGCGTGGATGGCATTGTCAGTTAACTTTAGAAAAAGAACTGTTGAGGAAGAACCGTATAATACATTTGAGTTGATAATGTCCGAAATTCAACAAAGATATCATCCTGGAATGTCGGCACAATTGAGCGATTTATTACGCCTAGAAAGGATGGGGCTTCAGCTATCAACAGAGTTTCATGAACGGATTTGCACGAAAGCTTCCGGGTTGAATTTATCTAGAGATGTGGCGAATTCTATTTTTACAGCTGAGCTATCATCCAGGCTTAGAGCCACATTAGAGGTACTTAAAACAATGAATGTTGATTGGCCAAGTAAACTCAAAAGGCTAGACAGGGTGTATAAATAGCGGAAACCGGAGGTACATGCTGTAACAGCAGATTCTGTTATGGTGAAGCCAGGCGGGGCAGACACCGAAACCATTCTGATGCTACAAGAAAGTGTGCGTTACTTATGTAGAGAAATTGCAGGTATACATCGAAAAATGGATGATATGACGAGTGTTATTTCGCAACTTCAGAATCAGACTAGAAATACTAGATGTCGAGGGAGTCACTCGCGTCCAAGTTTTGATGGGCCACGCGGATAGTGTAAGGCACATTGTAAATATGGACGAAGTGCTAAGTGCCAAGAAGAAAATTTCATATACCGCGTTTAGGTAGACCCGAATGGAGAGGAAGCACTAAACCGGTAGAGTGAAATTCATCACCGGGTAAAGGATAAATCTCCGGGTAGTAGGAGCCTTAGGTGGGTGGGGGTTCCATTGCAAAGGTTCCCAGATAAGCTTTTAAAAGGCGTTCTTAATGCGAAAGCAAAATATGCGACAATATCAAAGAGTACCAATACAGAAAACAAGAGGGTTAGGTTCTTCCTAAGCGAAGATCTTGAAAACATTGCCGGATTATCCAGCAATAAATTCATTGTTAGAGATGAATTAACCGGACTGGAGTTTCTCATCGATGCAGGTGCTGAAGTAAGCATAGCTAGGGCACATGTGGTGGAAGCAGATTGCTCCACGTGTGATTATCAACTATGGGCCGCAAATGGTAGTCCGATAGGAGAAAGAACTGTTGGTAACCTTAGGCCATAAATCTTCTTTTAGGTGGAACTTTCTGGTAACTAATGTCAAGGACCATATCATTGGGATGGATTTCTTGACTCACTTCATAATGACTCTAGACCCAAAAACTAGGACTATTGCAGGAGGTGTACGAGTATTAACACCAACTGAGTCTAACACTTCGGCAATTAGAATAAACCTCTTATCCTGTCCTACAGTCGCAAATTACTTTTCCAATATCATCGAGAAACATCTTGCAGTGTTTCAACCTTTCAGTGCAAAGAGAAATGGATTGAAGACAGGAGAAGAACATCAAATAGAATTGGTGACTCCATTGCCTTGTTCACCAAAGTCCCACCATTGGCACAACACAAGCAACAAGTTGCTGTGTCTGAATTTCACCAATTGCGCGAAGAGGGAATTTGTAGAATGTCAAATTACAATTTTGCTTTCCCATCAGTGGTAGTTTCCAAACTTGAACCGAGTCATAAAGGGACACAGTCATCATCCCGTTCCATGTGAAGCCTCGAGTTTGGTCTAACTCGCTGCAACTTTTTTGTTAAATGTGTATTGACGGAATGAGAGCAAGCTTTCCAGACATGAAGGGCAAATTTCGGCTGCTAATGGAAACTTTGGCAATTCACAAGCCTTGGTTGGCAGACTATCTAGGAGAAGAAAAACTCCGAATACAAACCATCACTAGGAATGGGCGACCTAGTTGTCTTTTACTGTCCATATATATAACCATGAAATATACAACTTACAATGATTACATACTGCATCGGCCGTCGCGCAATATAAAAAGGGTCGCCTTATCTGCTGAGCCGCGCAGGGTGGATAAGCGAAATCGGGCTACTGCAGCCAACTTTATCTCCGATTCTGCCTCCTTTCCTTTCCTTTTCTCTTCTCAATCTAACAATAACACTCTTTTAGATACTATGAATATGGTTGGTGTAGATCATAACACTGAGCCCAATATCAGGTTGCCAAATATCGAAAATGGTTCTAGTAGACGATCATTCATTAAACCTAGGTTAGGTTTTAACGTAGGCGCATTTAATGTGCGAACATTAAAACAACTTGGAAAACAAGAATCTCTTGCTCGTACGTTGGATAAATTAGAAATCGACATATGATGCGTATCTGAAACCAGAATACAGGATCCTACATGCATTACAGAACTGGTTGCACCATCCCTCTCTACGCGTTATTGGCTTCGAACATCTGGTAACACAGAGTTCTCTCAAGCCGGTAAATGGGGCGTTGGTATTGCCCTTAGCGCGCGAGCTGAAGCTTGCTTAATTGAATGGATCCCTTTAAATAGTCGACTGTGTGCGGCACGTTTAAATACATCTACTAAAATCAAAGCAAAAAGCTGTTATCAACGTTGCCTCTTCGTTGTATCTGCATATGCTCCTACCGATTGCAGCACAGATGAAAGCAAGGACGCTTTTTACTCCGAATTAAGCTCCTTACTAAGTAAAGCACGAAGTTCGGATATAGTCCTGGTTATGGGTGACATGAATGCTCAAGTTGGGCGCTTAAGTAACACAGAATTTGATTTAGGTGGAAGATACACTTTAAGCTCGACGCGCAACGATAATGGTGAACGGCTTTTGGATAGCTGCGCTGAACATAGACTATATTTAAGTAGTACAAGCTTCAGACGTAGTGTTAGACGTTGCGCTACATGGCGTCCTCCAGCATCCGGACAACGTTGGACTCAAATAGATCATGTAGCAATTAGTTATAGATGGCGTGGTTGCATCCAGAATTGTCGTTCTTTTTGGAACACTTATGTCGACTCGGACCATGCATTTATCCGTTGTAGATTTGCATTAAAATTTTCCGGGAAAATAATTAAGAATAAACCCCAAATTGATGTAGGCAAACTCGAACAACCGTCCTTCCGACAAAATTATGAAAATATTCTAAATGCTAATCTAACTGTTCTGGATGGCGAAAATCCGAATATACTTTGGTCCAAGATAAGTTCCTCTATGCACAATGCAGGTACTACTGTATGTGGCATTGCAGGCACTCGTAGAAACAATCATTGGCTCTCTGTATAATCTATGGAGATATTCGAAATAAGGTGCCAAATTCCAACTGGCTCGATTCATAATAATATCCGTCGCAATATAAGACGCCAATTTAACTGCAATCTAACAGTGGATTTCGAAAACTTTTGGACCAGATAGGCTGAAGAAATGGAAGTAGCTTTCGCGTCAGGTAATAGTTGCTGTTTGTTCCATCCTATTCGCGCAACAGATCCGAGAAAATTAAAAGGTAATGAAACTATAAATGATAGTAGCAAACATTTAATAACTGATAAGTAAGTCGTCTTGATTGGTGGGCTGAACACTTCAAAGTTTAATTTTCGTGACCACCCGCGTCAGTTCCAATTCCCGAAAGCATGTATGCATCAAAAGTGTGGAATGTTAGACTCGAAGAACCATCCGAGTTAGATGTGCGCGATGCAATCCTATCTCTTAAACGCCGCATAGCCACAGGCCCCGACGATTTGCTTCCAGGTTTGTTTAAGGATGGTGGCGATATAATTTCAGGAGCGTTGACCAAACTTTTCCGTACGATATGGAATGAGAAATCCGTACCACTTTATTGGAATGAGTCGACCATCATTTCCATCTTCAATAAAGGCAATCGTAATTCGTGCGATAACCATCGTGGTATAAGTTTGACTCCGGTCGTATCAAGGTTATTTGCTTCGATTATCCTAAGTCGTCTTAGCGCTTCACGTGAATCACATACAATATTTTTACGTTAAGGCAAGTTCTCGAACAGAGACATTTATATCACCGTCCCACAATAACCGTCTTTATACACTTCAATTGTGCATCTGATTCGGTGGATTGCAATATTTTATTCCATATCTTGTCGAAAAGCGGTGTGCCCACAAAATTTGTTAATATTATACGAGCTCTCTAGACGAATGCTTCTGTTCGCGTTAAGGTATACAACGAATTAACGCATAACTTTACAACCAGCAGTGGTGTTCGTCACGGCAGTCCACTTTCCCCATTTTTGTTTAATTTTGTAATCGATGCTATTATGAACAACACTCTTCTACACATTCCGGATGCAGGTGTTGAAGTTCTCCTCGGCGGTAAACTAGTCGATCTTGACTATTTGGACGATATCGTACTATTATTCGATAATCGGGATGCCGCCAGGGCCACCTTGTATAGATTAACTGACGTTGTTCCGTCTTTCCGTATTAAAATCGCACCTTCTGAGTGTCAGTTACTGTTACAGAATCACCCACCACTCACTCCAATGCTGTGACTGCAGAATGAAGATCTAGACATAGTTGATAGGTTTCCATATCTTGAGAGCTCTATCAATAACGTAGGCAATATGTCCGTCGAGGTTAGAATACGAATCGCGAAAGATAGGGTATCTTTCTTGAACCTTCGTCATTTATGGAGAAACGGGAATATTTCACTTTGCCTTAAAGGACATGTTTATAATGCATCTGTATGCTAATGAAACGTGGCCTCATAGAGTTGATGATTTGAGACGCTTACATACTTTCGATTATCATTGTTTGAGATGTACAGCACATGGTGGTTAACAACAACGAATAACTAACGTTGACATCCTTAGACGTAGTTTTGAATCTGCCAATAAGTGCTCGTCAGAAAAACAAATAAGGCTCCATCAACTTCGTTAGCACCGTCAGGTTTTGCGTATGCCCTCATTTCGATTGCCGAGTAGAGCTCTGTTCTCTCATACAGCACCAGATTGGCGTAAGAAACAAGGTGGGCAGATTATGACATGGCAAAAACAGTTGAAGTCACTTAAATCAAAATTGAATAGTATAGGACCCACTCGTCTGCCAGGATGGGGTTTCCGTGCGCGTCATAGTCCTTGGTTAGAAACTCTTAGCGATTTGGCATCAAATCGAGCTCAATAGCGATCTTGTTTCAGATGTCTAGTAGAATCATCTCCGTAACTTACATTCTTAGTACGGTAAAGTTAGTTGTGTTTTTTATGACGTGATACAGTGAAATCCGCAACGAAGCTGTATTGCTGATGTTGCCTTGCACGAATGCTAACTTGGCAATATTGGTATTGTGGCGAGGTTTAGTCTGAATCATTTATGTGAGTTATCCTGATAAACGTACTCATAGTAGATAGGTATTCCTTCTCTCTGACTCTCTCTCTCTCTCTCGTAAATCTCACTATTAATTTGTCTAAAATATTATTTCTGCTTTCATCTATATACTTTTTTCACTCCCTATGGTTATATGGTAATGAAACATTAGTCAGTTTTGACTTTTGTGTGGCTGGACATGCTGATGGTGAACCACAGTACTCTGCTCCGAGACATAATGGTATACAAGATTTATTCAACTTTAGATCTCCAGAAAGCGTACTATCAGATATCAATAGAGGAAAGTTCTATACCACTCACCGCAGTCAGATTTCCAGTAGGGGTTCGCACGAATTTCTTCAAATGCCTTTAGTTCTGAAGAATGCCAGTCAGACATTGAAGCGTTTGGCTAAAGTAGTCCTTCAGAATAGTCAATTTGCGAGGGTGTACAAAGATGACATAACTATTTTTATTCGTAAGCATTTGGAAACGGCTTTGACCAGGCTGGAACAATATGGATTAGTAGTCGAACCCAATAAGAGCAACATTGGATGCTCTTCAGTTAAAAATCTTTGGCATATACTTTCCAAAGACGGAATTAAACCTTTGAAAGCTAAAATCCAAGCTATCAAGGATGTAACGGAGCCTCGGACCGTGCGTTAATTGCGAAGGTTCTTGGGTATGATCCGCTATTACGGACGATGCATTCCAGGTCTAGCCGGAATATTATGATCAATTACACGCCACCTCACACGTGAAAAAATCACGACCAAGAATTCTTGGCCGATCCACTTGAGTCAGGAATACAGAGAAAAATTCCAGAGGGCCAAGGAAATACTAAGTGACATAACCACACTAGCATCTGTAGATTGGGAGAAGCCATTCGAGATAATCATAGATGCCTCAGATGTTGCAATACGGGCAGTACTTCAGCAAAGAGACAACGATATAGTAAGACCGATTGGATTTTTTAGCCGAAAACTTAATGATCGAGAAAAACGATATAATACTTTTGGTAAAGAGCTCCTTGTTGAGTATGCTGCAGTGCTACACTTTGAGAATTATTTAGATGGTCATCAGTTCAAATTATTGACAGATCACAAGCCGTTGATAAGCACACTTGGTAAAACCGTGAGGCTTAATTACTCTCACAGGGTGAAATCACAAATTACCCGATTAGCAGAGTTCGATTTCACTGTCTCTCATATTGCTGGTAAAGAGAATGTGGTAGTAGATGCACTTAGCAGACCGAATGCAGCAGATGTCGAGTTGATACGTCAATGTCCATTAAAGAATCTAGATGATTCTCCAAAAATTTAGTCAATCAAATCCAGGAGGCACGCTAGTTTTGTCCAAGAGACCAGGAAATGCTCGCATGCTCCTGAGTGGCAAGTGGTTGTTATGCGAAACATCCAGAAATCAACTACGACCATATGTGCTGTTGGATTTACGTGCCAAAATTATGAAACAATTACACGATATGGGAAATCCATACATAAAAGCCACCATTCGATTATTTAACGAAAGATACGTATGGCCGCACATGTCTAAAGGCATACTGGTATGGGTAAGAGCCTGTGCCAAGTGTGAAACTTGTAAGGTGTGGAGACATACCAGAACCGAGATGCAGAATGTTGGGATACCAACTGGATGGTTCAGACATGTACACATAGACATTTTCGAAATGCCTGAAGTCAACGGTCAAAAATATTTGCTAACAATGGTAGATCGTTTGAGTCACCAATTCGAAGTAGCAATTTTGAAAGATATGACAACGCAGAAAGTCTTGTTCACGTTCCTACATAAATATATATCGCGTTACGGTGTACCGGAAAGAGTCACTAGTGATCGCGGTAGTCAATTTATGTCAGAGCCTTTCGTAAGATCTCACAATATAATGGGAACAAATATATTGCATATTAGCGCATGCAATCCATGTGCGAATAGCATCGTAGAAAGGTTGCATCGTGAACTGAAAGCTGCGTTAAGGGTACACGATCTTCTTATGGTATTGCTTGTCATGTTTAACAGATTGGGGCACAATTATGAAATTCAATAGCAGAGTTGGTATATGGAAAACCATTAAAGTTGCCTAGAGATCTTCTTCTAGAAACTCCAAGTAGTCTGGATTTGGCTTCTAGCTATGTAGATTGGCTTGTAGGAGCACTTAGAGATAAGATGTGTCGTTTAGCTCCGACCAAGACTAGAAAAGTAAAAACCAAATGTTATGTGTCCTCTGATTTAAGATCGGCTTCGCATGTTTATGCAACTAATGAAAGCAGGAAAAACTGTCTGACACCGTTTTACAAATGACCATATAAGTTCAAGTTGATAACAGACAAAAATGTCGTCATAGAAGTAAATGGCATTGATAATTGTGTTACTTTGGATTGTTGCATTCCCCAATTTATCTGGATTGACAAAAAGACTGAATTACCAGACGAGTTGAATGACCATCTTTCCATGGACGAACCTGATGTGTACAATCTGATCACACAGGAACAAAATTTAAAGCAGCAGCTTTCACAAGAAGCGTTGTTAAACACATCGATATCATGTCCTACCGAGTTACAAGATCATATCGTTCCTTTAACGTTAGGCAAACTAGCAGTGCCAGTGACAACTGAACAGGGCGCAACGTCGACGATAGAGGCGCCAGTATGCACAATTCTTTCAAGATGAGTAAAACGTCAGCCGAAGAACAACGATTACGTCTATTATTAGCCGTTTTTTTGTTTGAGAAAGTAGTATATGTAGAGGAAGGTATTTCCTCCAACAAAATTATAATTACATTTTTTAATAAATTTAAACCAACGTGGCTGATTGAAACGAATATTATTTAAAAAGTAATTATTCGTTTATTTTCTATAATATTCTTTGTTTAAATTCTTTGCAGTATATATACTTTTGAATTGTGCGTAATTTCAGAGAGTTCGGTAATAGGTATCTCACATGGCGTGACTTTTATTAGCACGCTGCATTTGTTGATTAATACATTTTGGTGTTTACAAATTCCTGATCTTCACAATATACACCTGCTATCATTTTTATGTTTTTAAGTGTACATGTTGGGGACGTTCTGGAACAGGTAATTTAATAATTCTGTTTTTGCATCTTATATCTTTCCAGATTATCTGATTTTAGTGTATTGCTACGTAAGAAGAACACAGTCAGTTGCCTAATAAAAGGTTATCAAGTTTATATTTAAGTTCGATCAATATTGAAGCTAATCTTATGTTTGAGGACACTAACAAATTAGCTCAAGATATTGCAGGCATGAACTTAATAAATATGGACGAGAATGCTAGCTTATCAGACTCAAATAAGTGTTCTTTTGAAATGCGAGCTTTAATAAAATTCATTGTACCCTTTTTATGTGCAAAAACAAAAAGAAATTTTATCAGATATAAGAAAATTTTCTTTCGCATGGTCTTCTCAAATATCTACTCATGAACATATCTTTATATATAAATTGGAAAGCAAAACAAGATAGAAATACGTGAAAAAAGCGAGTGTGAAAAATAGAAACCTGATGTCTGCATTTCTGCTGATATTTCTAAGTGCATTTAGATGCTGCTGTGTCAACGCATGCTGCTCTGCACATTTAGACGATTTCAAGTGTGAAGCCTGATCACACACTCGCTTTTTTCACGTATTTCTATCTTGTTTTGCTTTCCAATTTATATATAAAGATATGTTCATGAGTAGATATTTGAGAAGACCATGCGAAAGAAAATTTTCTTATATCTGATAAAATTTCTTTTTGTTTTTGCACATAAAAAGGGTACAATCAAATAGGTGTATTATGACTGAAACTGACTTGACGTCTATGGGGTTCTCATTAAATAATAGGGTTGATGCCTCTACACTTCTTATAATACTGGATGATCAACCAGGAGAAATTAAATATAATCTAGTGCTTTTGGTACTGGTGTATTGGTGTACATTGACACCACATCTAAACTCGCCAATATATCGTTTTCATTTGATTCACATCTATCGACAATCTCAACTAAGTGGTATGAATTCATCAATGTATGGTCTAGGAAGTACGAATATTTTCTTGTTCTAGGATATAGAAACTTAGACATTTTATATGTTGTGGAGTGTTTGACATTAACAATAATTCTCAAAGGGTTGCCTGTTTTATGCATCTTTACTGAAACACACTCTGGGAGCGACTATATCTCTTTGTATGAGATGGTTATCATGCGGTTGATCTAATTCTCATTTAGAAATCATGTTATTGACCAACAATTTAACGTCTCCTTGTAATTTATCAGTAGTATCTTTATTTATTTTGGCAT
>JAQBSW010011730.1:0-19073 GCA_029291075.1 Eudiplozoon nipponicum
TAAATGTTCATTTCAATACCACTTCCCCATGTAATGTGGTGTCTGTTCAGTAATGACAGATTGGGCATGGTTAGTTGGAACTTTGGGTCTAAATGGATGCCATATGAGCTCCACCTAAAGGAAAAATTGACTAACCAAGTTACATTAGTTAGTATATAACTGAAAATTGTGTGTAGTGTAGTGTGCGGCAGGATAGCTCAGTGGTTAGAGCACCAGATTCCGAAGCAGACGTGCCCAGGTTCGTATCCTGTCCGCGGCAAATTCTGGCCAGTACTTGATGAGTTCCCAATAAGGACGAAACCGGTCTACTGGATGAATTGCCTTTTCTACACTATACAATTCTTAGTTTATACTGACATATGTAAGTAATTAATGGGTCAGGTGTTTATATCAAGACCGCAACCTTGATTATAATAATTGTTATCACCACCCGCGCAACCAATGTTCGTTTAATTATATAAATGTTCATTTCAATACCACTTCCCCATGTAATGTGGTGTCTGTTCAGTAATGACAGATTGGGCATGGTTAGTTGGAACTTTGGGTCTAAATGGATGCCATATGAGCTCCACCTAAAGGAAAAATTGACTAACCAAGTTACATTAGTTAGTATATAACTGAAAATTGTGTGTAGTGTAGTGTGCGGCAGGATAGCTCAGTGGTTAGAGCACCAGATTCCGAAGCAGACGTGCCCAGGTTCGTATCCTGTCCGCGGCAAATTCTGGCCAGTACTTGATGAGTTCCCAATAAGGACGAAACCGGTCTACTGGATGAATTGCCTTTTCTACACTATACAATTCTTAGTTTATACTGACATATGTAAGTAATTAATGGGTCAGGTGTTTATATCAAGACCGCAACCTTGATTATAATAATTGTTATCACCACCCGCGCAACCAATGTTCGTTTAAGCTAGTAATTTATATCGGTTAGTAAAACGAAAGTAGTAATTGTGACACATCGCTTCGAAAGACGGCGTGTTTAATATTAAACTGTTTGTTTAATTAATTAAGACTCACGATACTAATATATCCTTACAATTAGAACTGAGTTATATTAGAGCTCTTGGAACAACAACGGTAATTATTCAGTTTGTTTCGTAAATAAATTGACTGGTGTATATTATTGTTCCACGAAAATGATTTCATTTAAGCCATTAATGATTGCGCCGGTATTGACAACAATACTTTGAACCGGATTTGCGAGCTGTAAAACATGACAAACCAACCGTTAGTCCCACCCGCCGATGCGTTTTGAATTTGCATTATCATCACCAGTGCCCGATGTCAAATTGACTATCGAGGCGTAGAAACTCAAAGACTATATATGTTGAGCAAAATTAAATTTGCAGCTCCCACGTCTTGTAATCTCGAGTACATTGTACTTGACTGGTATTGTCAGCTGCAAGATCTTTATGTGGTCACGATCATAAACTTTTTGCGACTTTCACCACCTGTACTTAAGTTGCCCAATTAAACGATAATTGATTTTGCGTGTGCTGATAACAATTTTTGATGCAATTTTACAAGCTTGGAATAAACACTAATCAAAATTTATGAAACCAGTCATTCGACAGAGCAAAACTAGCGTCAGTCACGGTGGATTGTCTATATTATACGACATGTTAGATACAATGGGATTGGTATTTATTTCGAACTTGTCACTTGGATTTAAAGGAAATGCTATCCTAATACGTAATCAATGCAAATTAGTGTAAATATAAACTGCATATTCTTTAAAAAATATGTTACAAACTTTGTCAGTTCATACGATTTGTTCTTTGGTGTGGATCAGCAGTTGGCTTCCATTTGAATCTAATCTTCATTAATAAACGTTCACAAGATATTGTAAGTTCAGCTAATTTAACTTTTGGTAAAGGCGTCAAATACAGATTTATTTTATCACGAAGATTTACAGTAATCATTTGAAATTTTGACATTATTTTTTAAGATGCTGCCTAATTCTTTCACTTGTCAAATGTTAAGATATATTACACTTATATCGTCCAGTTAGCTAGATTCACACCTATTAAATATCGTAATGCGTTACGTGATTTACGAAGCTAGTTTTGTATCATTTAGTTAATAAGAAGAAATGGCCTGAATTCTGTTAATAAATTAAAAGTTAAATAAACTTTAACAAATATTTTAATCGTAAATCCAAGCCTCTGACAACTTTGGCAGTTGGCGATTTGATAGTCTTTTGTTAGCCTTGTCTACAGAGTGTGGCTTTATTGTTGCTGTTTTTAGTTAACTGTTCAAATGTACCGCACTTTCGATTTTAAGATAAATTATACTGAAATTCAACTTAATTAAACAGTATAGCTTTACCTTGTGTCTTACATGATTCGTGGTCATGAAAGAAGATTGCTAACATTTTATTTAGTTGTACACAATATATTTGTTTGAATAAAATAAATGATTTTGCGCTTCATCAGATGCAAGTTTGTGCTTTTAACTTATACTTTCACTGTCCTCTTTAGTATTTCTCACACATAATTAAATTTACTTGGACTAAATATTTCGCTTTCTGTAGCTCTTGTGGGCAGATAACTAAAACTGCATATTTTGACATTTACTGCGTGTATTATGCATACGTAAACGCTACAAATAACCGGTTTAAAAATGTATATACAAATTTATTTAAAGTAATATGTCGGGATATCATTATCAATATATTTTTGATGGAGATTAAGCAATGTTTGCAATGGTATGGTATGCATACTAGAACATGGATTCGTCTTTGATGGGCAAAGCTCACTGTCTGTCTGGACTGCTGTGAGCAGGAATTGATTTCTCGATATGTGACAGGACTCGTGCATTGCATGTAGTTACATATATTGTATCGATTATACTTGACGAAGTTTTACTTTGTGTGCATTTCGTTCGTTTTCTTATGCAATGCTTAAAATATACAAATTATATATATATATATATATATATATATATATATATATATATATATATATATATATATATATACACGCATAAATGTATACTTTGTCATAGCTTAAACTATTAAATGTGTTTTATTTAAATATGTTTCATAAATAATTTTATCTCAACATTAATACGCAATAACTCAGGTTTATGCAAACAAGAAACACAAAGGTGAAAGTTGGAGCGACAGACCGAGTGCAATTCACGCTGCGTCTCATGGCAGAGGTGGGGCGTATTCTGGATTAGGAGGTTTTAATAACTCTAGCCATAACAACAGTCCTTCCAATTTCACATACCAACCACAGTACAATTCTAGTCATCAAAGTCATCCTCAACACCATTCTAACCATCATTTGCATGCTTCTGCAGCTGATAATGCTGGAGAGCCAAGTTCAAGTTATACAGGTACAACACAAGTTCAGATGCAACTTCAATCACCATCCTCTGCACAGGCCTCCATGACGGCCTATCGCGATTCTGGTTATGGTCAAAAAAGAAACTTTGCTAACGGCGCTGCTGCAAGTGGTAGCACTAGTAGCAATGGTGTTAGATCCGTTAGTTCCGATAAACCGATGTCGAGGCTGGCTACCTCTATTGGCCACGTTGGTCTGAATGACAACAGCCAATCAGTGTATTCGGATGTGCAGGCAGCTGAGAATTTTCCTTCATCCTACCTTTATCATCAACCTTACGATCACCAAAATGAAAAACCTGTTCACAGAATAAAAGCAGATGGCCTAAATTCAAGCCAACAGATGAGCACCAACGATATGCCGGTAACTAACAGTGCTGTTTTGGTCACAAATCTGATGGATTGCAACCACAACGTGTCTGGAGTTGAAGCTAATCTCTTTGTCCGGCAACATAAAGCTCATCCTGATAAAGCAGCGGGTAAGGCTGGCCATCATCACACATTCTTTATTTATCGATTATAGAGAAAAAATTGTAGCGCAGCAATTTTTGCCTGTTTATTTAGCTATGAATGCTTTTTTCGAATTCTACTGCTATAATAGCAATGCTCAATGTTTGCATAGCGTAACGAATATGCATGAGATTATACTTTCCGTTCATGCTGCCTTTGGTTTATCCTTCTGGTCACAACTGAACTAATTTTTTACTAGGTTCGCAACATTTAATACATACTTGCATAGCGTAATGTTCGTCATGACACTGAATAAGGCTTGAAACAAAATGATCGTTCGCTGCTAAGCGATAAAAATATTTTAGCTGTTCTTTGACAATAAATAAAGGGCAGCATCGTATTTTAATAAAGCTCCCGCACGCCTAAATAAAATTATCCTTATAAAATTATCCTTATATATATATATATATATATATATATATATATATATCTATCTATATATATATATATGTGTAGAGAGAGAGAGACTGGTATGATTCTGCTTTATTTAATCATCACCAATTTGAACCTTGTTTCACCAGCATTCATAGATTATTTTCTATCTCTTCTGTGCAGTGAGCTCTACCACTATCACGAATCCTTCAAGAGCTACATATATTTTTCATTATTAAGTGACCAAAATGATAGGAGCGGAATATTATAAGGTATTTCTAACATAAATGTACTGGTGCTGATAATAGATATTACAATCAAGTTTATGAGCTTTAATTGAAGCACAAATCCCGTTTAATTTTTCCCGTGGCAAATTGTAGCAAAACTAAAATCGATCGAATTTACTTCCTTGTGATCTTCCATGATCATCATCGGTGAACGATGGGAATCTGATTAACGAAGATCATATAATAATATGTATATAAAATGTGTCTTGCAGACACTAAACTTGTCGTGAATGTTGGCTGCCTTAATTTTGTACAGTCCAGAACAACATTTTTGCAGCTCACGAAATCCATTCATTCATAATTCTCTTAAACAATCACTGATTGCGCGGTTGATGACGACAGCTATTTAAATAAAATTTCCAGACTAGATATACACAGCGATCTAATTTTATTGGACCAGTCGCATAACTGCATTTGAACCGTCATTTTCACGTGCTGAAGCGTTTGACCTTCCACAATCCTCATCAGAGCACGAAGGCAAACTGACTGGCAAAGATAAAACCGCGATATAGAGCTTATACTACATCCTTTGCATAAAGGCTCATAATGAATTGATTGAATGACATCTTCTCGTGCCAATTTTTGTACATATCTACAAATTTCTTCTGATTTTGTGCTCCAAAGTCACTGCATTTTTGGATGATATTTGGTACAGACTTTTGTATACCTGTCTCTGGACAATATACAATCTTGAGGAAAGACACCTAAAAACATTGTTTTTAATAATTGAAATTTGCATGTATTACGTGGCCTCGGCGGTTTAAAAACCAGTTTCCTAATTCTCAAGAAAGTTTTCCCGTTTTCAAGAGACCCCAGTGACAGTTCTGGCATTTATTGATTAGTGCTCACTAAGAAAGAAACGGGTCTGTTTTATAAATTATCTTTGTTTTCTTATGCTAGGTTTTGTCATCACCACCAACGTATGTACGATAAAACTTAGTTATACACACACACACACACACACACACACACATATATATATATATATATATATATATATATATATATATATATATATATATATATATATATATATATATATGATAAGGTTTGTGTTTATATCAAAATAACAACCTCGTTTAAATTTATTGTTATCACCGTGAGTAAATTCAATAATTGTTTAATTGTTTAAATCTTCAATCATGTATCACTTCGCCAGTTGACGTGATGTTTGTTCTGTAACGACAGTTTAATAACTGTGAGTTACAACTTCAGAGCTATTGTGATGTCATATAATCTCGCACTGACCGAAAGGGTACCAAGGTCATATGTTAGTACATAACTGAAAATCGTGTGCGGTGTGCAGATGTGTGGCGCGATAATTAGATTAACAGACTCCGAAGTGGAAAGTATTTGAAGGATTCCTAAATCGGTCTAGTTGTCGAATTTCGTTTTGCTATCTCATTCAGTGTTAGTTTATGCTGAAAAGTATATGCATATATAATGGGATTGGTGTTAATATCAAACTATCAACCTTGATTTGAATAATTGATGTCACCGTATATGAATTCGGCAATTGCTCATATATTTAAATCTTTAACTCAATGCCACTTCCCCAATTAGCTTGCCGACTGCTCTATAATGATACATTGGAATCGCTTGCGGTAAATTTAGGTGTAATCGGATGCTTCATAGGCTCAACCTGAATGATGGGCTAACCAAATTTATGAAGTTCGTGTATAGCTGAAAATTGTGTTTAGTGTGCAGCAGGATGGCGCAGTGGATAGAGCCACTGTCGCCGAAGCATATATGCCTCGGTTCGAGTTCTGGTCATGGAGAATTATGATAATTACTTGATAAGTTTGCAATAAGCCTGAAACCGGTCTACTTTATGAACTGCCTTTGTTACTGAATGCATTTTTTTATATAATGAACACACACACATATATATATATATATAATATATATATATATATATATATATATATATATATATATATATATATATTAGCTTTTTTGTTACTTTGGCATAGGTAGAGCATGAGACCTTAGCAACTTATAGATATTAAAGTGCAGGTCATCTGTAAGATTAAACGGTAGCCATTTTTGATTATTTTTGCATAAGCAGGTTGCAGTGCAATTGGAGTTTTAAAACATTTTATCTTTAAATCCAAAATCGGTACACGATCTGCTATGTTCTCTCTATTGTTTTTCCCTCTGTATGGTATGGTCTTTACTTGACAACTAAATTTATTTTCTCTTGAAAGTTATTGTTCCATGTTGCGTGGTGCGAGCATAACATTTAAAGTATCTACGGTTTTCTTTCGTGGTTGTTAAGTTTGCACTATCAGTTATGCAAAGATATGACTGATCTTCATTTCCAAGTATGCGTTCAGTTCATCTTCGTGGTGGCTCGATGCTGATTCGACCCCTCACTCCAAAGGCTTCCATATCATCAATTAGATTCGATTTAATCTTGGTTTAAATTTATTTACTGTCGATTTACTCCAGGAACATATTGCCAAACCGCCTTTTTTGTTAACCCGCTTCATGAATAGAACGTAGCTTTGGCATCACTCCAAAATGGTTGTCGGTTTTCTAGTTTTTAAGCAAATGCGTATAAAATATAAGATTAACGTTTACGAATGTATCAATAATCTGAATATCTTTGTATGTGGAATACCGTATAGTACATGATGGAAGAAATCAAGGGCAGTCGTTCACCTACAACCACGAATTAACCGGTGGGTTCAACCAGTCGGAGCAAACGTTGCAGCTGCAGCCACACGCGCAACATGGCTTTCTAAGCAGTCTCATGGAAGGTATCGATTCTGGTCATCAACCCGCAGAGACGCCAAATTGTTCTTCTGGCAGTAGTGCGAAATACACAGAGTTATTGACGGCTTCGAGTACAATTATATCCGGCACCAGTTCTGCCAACCGATCTTCCGGTGGCGGTTATGTTTCTACCACAACCAGCTCTTTCATAGAGTGAGTCAATCTTTACGAAGTTGTCTATTTGTTTGCCAAATTAACTGATTTTAATTAGAAAATATGTAGGCTAACTAAAAGGCATATTTGGTAGACGCAAGTTTATATGGTAACTCTTTTCCAGAGGTTAGTAAAAATGAAGTGGAAACCTTCGGAGTGAGGAGATAAATCAGAACCCAGCCCCCACGAAGACAAATTCAACGCGTACGTGGAAATGAAGGTCAATCGGATCTTTGCGGAATTGATACTGCAAATCTACCACCCACGAAGCAAGGTCGTGGATACGTTAAACGTTAAATATTTATGGAAGCATCAATGGTTATTTAGTAGTAACTATTTCTAAACTGTTTGTGGGTTTCAAATAAATCCTAATAAAATTGTTTACCTTTGCATAATGTAGTACAGTTACTAGCAGATTCGCCTACTGACGCTTTTCTATCTATTTTTGGTTTTCATTTGAGCTCTACAAAAAACCAACAAATGTGGAGCCAACCGAAAACTATGTCCATATATTTCTTTGTGTGTGTGTTTGTTAACATGCTAAGAGTGAAAGATGTTTTTCAGTAAACTAAAGCACTATTTTATATTCGGGATTAGTCTCCCATTGTTTAGTTTGTCATGTACCTCGAAGGTTGGTCACGGAAAGCTGAAGCGCGTCAGTGTGTTTTACTGACGGCAATTTTGTGTTTCGTGACAAGTGAAAAACAAAACTTTAGACTATTTTTGTTTCTACATCCTAATATGCGACTGGTTATGTGCAATCTATTGTTAATTTCCAGCCCACCAACATCTAATAATAGTCGTATTTGTTTGAAAATTATACCTCAACATATCACGCTGATGTGATGATTTGGAACATCTGATATATTTGATGGACTACACTGAGTTTTGAGTAGTCAGGCCATAACTTGCTTAAGATTTTTTATAAAAACATTTCGTACCCTCATAAGGAGTGTACTCCTTATTTAATCCCAAAAACATCAAAAAGAATAATGTGGTTGAAAATTTCGTTTATCAACCTCTTTTAACCAAAATCTGGCATATTTTTCTTTGTGTGGTTCTTGTATTATTAAATGTAGGATATTTGTTTCCAACGGGATTCCTTAGTGGCTTCTTTCCAACTCAGGTGATACAGCTTTTTGCGTCGTAAAAATTGAAATAGTTGAATTTAATTTATTTTTATATCTAAAAGTGCAACTGGTAATGCACAGTTTAATGTCCTTTTACAGCGTCAACATCCAAAATAAGAAAAGTCCTTGTTATTCGACAAATAAAATGGCAGAATGTCATTAAACAATTATTGATTGCGTGAGCGGTGATAATAGTTGTTTTAATCAAAGTTGTGAAGTTGATCTAAACCCTAATTCAGTTGTATATCTACTTACCAGCATAAAATAACACAGCATTCGTTCAGTAGACTAGTTTCCTACTTTGTGAGAACCATTCAGGCACTGTTCAGAATTCTCCCCAGGACAGTGTCTGAACCGGAGCACAAATGCGTGGAGTTTGTAACCCTATCCACTGCGCCACCATATATATATATATATATATATATATATATATATATATATATATATATATAATTGAAGAAGAAACAGAAAATTTAAATGTGGAGAGAGTGTGAAATAAGAGAACAACCAATCAATTGCGTGCATCACCTCCAATTCAAGCTCAATGCCGAACGTGCTATTTCTGCTAGCATAAATTCGCCTACGGTTTGTTCATCCATATTGGTTCTGAGTAGTTGGAAATTGATGCCACGTAGACTCTGTCTGAAGAAATTTTAATCAAAAGCATAAATTTAGTACATGTCTGAAAATTGTGTACAGTTTTCGGCGGACTCCGTAGTAAATATGTCCGCGAAAAAATTCTCCACATTTTTTTACGAGTTTCCACTAAGAACGAAACCGACATACTGAATTGCCGAATATAATGATTATGTAATTCTGTTTGTATCATAACGTACGTTAATTCTGTTTGTTTACATTTATAAGGGTTATTTTAACGATTTAAAAAGAAATACAAAATTATTAAAAGAAGGTTAAAACAATTATGTATTAGGTGTTGCGCATCTAGTAACAAATTAGATAAAATATGACCAGAAGTATAAAACAAAGACAGCATGAACGGTAAGTATAACCTCGTTCACATACGTTTCGTGCATACTGGCGACTCATCAGTAAGATCCGATTTTACGCCCTTCATCCACTATATATTTGGATGAGGAATGTGGGGAAATAGGACGGTTCAATCTCCTATAGGAAGGTGTAAACCTACAGTAGTGTAGCTAACTTCATATAAAGTCTTCGACAATGCGACTTCAAAGTTAACTCACTATACATAATATATACAGAGTCTGTAAAGGGTACCAACCCTATGGCTATTGTGTCAGTACCCGATACCAATATTGTAGTACCGAAAAGGAACATTGTACAGACACTATGGTTGCCAAGTCTGTACGTAGTATCAACACGAATGTATGCTAAAGTTCACAAAACTTTAGTACTACAAATTTTTCTGCATGCATGTTACTCTAATAAATCCATACTTTCTTGCCTTGATCGATATCAGTTATTAAATTTCGCGATAATCACGACAGCATTCACTAAAATATATAACAATTCGATACTGTTTGCAAATGACAACTAATATATATGAAATACTTTAAATCAAGTTTGCGAGTTTGAAGTAAACACCAATCCCATTGTATTTAACCAGTCGTCGAACAACATAACAAAACTAAGCCAGCTGCAACGCACTGACGCGTTTCGACCTTCCATGATCATCATCAGAGTACGATCATGGAAGGTCGAAACGCGTCAGTGCGTTGCAGCTGGCGGTAGTTTTGCTATGTTGTTCGACGACTGGTTAAATACAATGGGATTGGTGTTTACTTCAAGCTCGCAAACTTGATTTAAAGAATTGTTACCACCACCCGCGCAATCAATTATTGTTTAAATTGTATTGCCTATATATGTATATGTGGCGAAAGCTGCAAACAGTTAATGTTCGTGACTGCGTAGAAATTGTGCAGCCGACATTTCCAGTCAAGTTCAATGTATGCAAGACTGCTAGAGGTGAGAGCCGCATATCTAAATTTGATTTCCATATATATTCAATGCGGTTTGATCCTCGATAGTCAGTTTGCCGTTGTACTCTGATGATGATCATGGAAGATCGAAACGCGTCAGTGCGTTGCAGCTGGCTTTAGTTTTGTTATGTTGTTCGACGACTGGTTAAATACAATGGGATTGGTGTTTACTTCAAGCTCGCAAACTTGATTTAAAGAATTGTTACCACCACCCGCGCAATCAATTATTGTTTAATATGTATGCAATTATGTATTAGGTGTTAGGCAAAGTCTTTGACAATGCGAATTAAAATCTAACTTACAATACACAATATATATACCAAGTCTGTAAAATGTATTAACATTGTGTCAGTACCCGGTACCAATATTATGGTACCGAAAAAGTACGTGGTACTAACAATATTAGTTCTCCGTCACAAGCAGTATTTAAGGGTTAAAACAGCCTTTATTGAATGATTTTTTAAAATGTAAATCAAAAGTTGACCGTTTAGTTTCAAATGGAACCTTAGCTACTATTCCAATACAATCTGGCAATACTCTGCGTGCTTTGTTCTTGGCTTTGATTTTGTTTTGTCCTTAGCTTTCAATTGTTTCAGACTAATTTCAGCTTTGGATTTCACTCTTCTGCCTTTTTAACTTAATATAAGGCTTTGCGAGAATGTTAATTTATTTAGGCTTTTGTGCGATTTAAAAAAATATCCATAAATTAACCTGAAGCAAGCTCTTCTTTATTACAGACTCGCGTTTAAGCGCTATTTCCAACGGCATAAACGATTCTGTCACCCATTCGAGCAGCTAACTGTATTCGTTGGCTGCATACTTTTTTGTTAGTAGAGAAAGAAACTTACGATATATTTTTGTATCATTTTTAGCCTTAACTATGAGATTGCCTGGTGGTTAGGTAGCTGGATGCTACGGATTTACCACTTGGTTATCCTAGACAGTAGGTAGAACAGAGATACGCGCACACAGGCGAGGTTGCATCTAGTGAGTAGACCAAGTCACTTAAATTGACAATAATACATTTGTAGAAATGCAATGTGTGTGGTCCTTGTTGGAATTAGGATTTCATGTACAGTTTATTGTATACCACTTGATGTTGCTAAATTTAAATGGTTTAGCATTATCATGTCTCCAATTTAATTGAGTTTTGGTTACGTGTTAGCCTGAATTCCAATGTTGGTTACTTCTAAACTTCAAATGGGCGCTATTTATGACAATTTAAACAGGCACAAAATAATGATGGGCGGGTATGACCAATTCTACACTGAACGTAACGACTATGTGTCGCTTCTGTCATGGTTACTGCAGGCTTAAACGTAATGACAGTAAAGTCCGCAAACTGGATTTGTATAAGTTAAAATTAATTTTAAAAAAGTAAATGATGACTGCGTTGAACGATGACATAAATTATGAATTTTGTATTATATAACTATCTGATTAATTAACGAACTAATTAAATAACCGACTGTTTGCCTAATGAAATGACATTATCTAATGACAGATTAACTAACTGACTACTTAACCGACTGATTATCTAATTAAGTAATGTACGTCACAGCTGATTGACCGAGTGACTAACGAAATATTTGTCTGATTAACTGACTGGCTATCTAATTAATTAACTTATTCTATTGCATCAATTCTGACCTGTTCATTAGGATGGAAACAAATAACTTAAACGTAGACTTTACATATACAACGTTACGGAGAAGTAACATATATGAATTTTAAATTATGCATAGTGGACCTAGTAACAAATGAGCTCGTACAAGACAATATATATATATATATATATTGTATACTCAAAACGAACTGTTGATGTAATCTCATTGACACTTGTGTGTTATGCTTACGGGTTACTTTTCAATAGGAAACAGCGCTACGAAATTAAGAATATTTTAAAATTTACAGTGATTGAAACACATAAGGCCGAATACAAATAATCTTTAGCCTGTCCATTTGGTGTCGTACTTCATGTTTGGTATCTTTAGCATAACCTTGCTTTACTTGATGAACTATAAGTTGCGAGTGTGATGATAATATTTAATTTAATGAAATTTTCAGGCTTGACATACATATCAATCTCATACTTTAACCAGTCACAAAACTAGGTAAAACGGTAGTGTTTCGACATCAATTAACAGATATTTATTAAACTTAATATATTCTTTGCGATTCAATCTCTATCATTAACATTACCGCTGTTTGTAAATAGTTATAAAAATTTGCATTAATGATCGCGGAATGTCGAAACTCCTTTGTAAATAAAAGTAATAAGCCTATGTTGATATTACATAATACCGAAGCATGCACATTTAGAAAATCATCAACATAAAATTATTGACCAAACGACTGCTCTATAATATTTATTTATGTGTGAGAATTGGGAAGAAAAATAACGTTCCTAGATTGAATAATTATTAGTTTTAAACCTTTTTTGTCAGACTGCCTTCCTGCGTTATTGATGAACTAATAAATTAATTATTCTTTAAATCAAGCTCGCAAACTTGATTTAAAGAAATTTTAATAAAATAATTAACCATTTACGGATTATTGTCTAGTCGATACACATTGAGATCTTTTTTAGAATGTCCATTTCGAACTTCATTTGAATATTTGGAGGTAAAACAAATAGTTAAAAATGGAAAGCACATCACACACAAATGACTATCATTTGTGTGGGATGCGCTTTCCATTGAAAAATGCCTCCATATCCAGAGGCCGAAATATATGGCGAAATCATCATGACAGTGGATTCAAACAATTCGGTACGCAATCCGAAAATCAGGTAAATAAACTATTCACTCTCGCGCAACATGTTTTTTAAAAAATAGTTAAAAAGTGATGTTTCAACTGGCTATAAATTTGAGAATACTTTAATTGAACAATTATAAAGTGAATTTTGACTTAGTTCAGACTCTTTTTGGTGCGTAACTGGTAAACATGCAGCGCATGTGCCAATAAAGTTGTAACCTACGTTGATACCAACTTTGGATTATCGTCCTGGTCCTATATTACTTAAATTTTTATTAGGTATGCCATGCCTGATAAATATATATATATATATATATATATATATATATATATATATATATATATATATATAAAATCCTGCCTTGATTATCAACTTCATCTCAGAATATATAAGTAATATACTGTTTGGTGATACGTGTATTGATTGCGCGGGTGGTGGTACCGCTTATTTGAATCAAGGTTGCGTGCTTGATGTAAACGCTAATACCATTATAAATACATTTATCAGTAAAAAACTAAGTATCATATAATGTCAAAATGGTAATTTAACCAGTAGACTGGTTTCCACTTTATTGAAACTCTTAAAGTACTGTCTGGATTTTTCCGCGGACATGGCTCGGACCAGGGTAAGTCTGCTTCGAAGTCTGTGACTCTAACCGCTGAGCTAGTCAGCTTGACTTGATGACGAACTTCCTCTAAACATACATGAGTTATACATTGTTTTTGCGGAGACCAATTTAATATATGCTATAATGTTCTAGTTATTGCTTATCTAGTAACAAATTAGTTCAAATATGACCAAAATTATGTTCAAATTCAGTATTAAAAACAATACAATTTGAAGTTCAGATGAGTTTCTTGCTTACTGGTAAGTAACGCATATGTACAAGAGATCATATTGGTTATTTATGCGGACTTTTGCGTATCCTTCTGGCACTATATGAAATAATTTGTTACTAGATTTGCATTACCTAATTCATAATAACCTTTATGAATGACTGTTGAACTGTTTGACCTGCCGACTACCTGACTGATTCATCGACCGCTTTTCTGGCAAATATGTCTGACTGTATTTTAATTGTTAATTTAAATGACGCCTTGACTGGCTGTGCTGCATTTTAAAATTGCCCAACTTCTGTTATGCTAACAATATGCACGTCATTCTCAGTACATATTTTTAAACAATGTCATGTTTAACTGGTTATTTTTTACAGAGCTATCAACTACTTTAACGTAAGGAATGCAGGGGCTCTTCTGAGCGTTGATACGGTAGCTATGACTACTTATTCCAGTAGATTTACACACTTGATCCTTGTTGCTTGCGAAATTGGCAGCATTTACTGTCCAATTATGGTGTTGGTATACTTTGCAGTAGTATAGCCTGGATTTTATTCATTCAATGTGCACTGATTAATTAATCACCTGTTAAGAATAAACACTAACAAGGGCATATATATGTTTTCAAAATATCATTGCGTATTTCTTAGGTGTGAAAGCAAATTCAAATTTTCTGTCAGTGGCACGTGCGATATTAATGCCTAGAAACGATGCAGCCGACATTTCCAGTTAGGTGAGAGCCGCATATCTAATTTTGCTTTCCATATGTATGCACTGCGGTTTGATCCTTGCTATTTAGTATGCTATCGTGCTCCGATGATGATCATTGGAGGTCGAACCGCATCTGTACGTGTCACTGAAGCTAGTTTTGCTGTTTTTTTAACTGATTCAATACAACAGGATTAGTTTCTATATCAAGTTTGTAAACTTGATTTAAATAAATTGGATGAGAACGAGACTGATATTTATTTATACTTCCATTTTTGTTGGTGGTTTATTGTAGGTTGATTTGTGTATGTGTTCATAAGTGTTTCTGAATTGGTTTTGTTGTTTACTATTGCATTGCAAGTAATGTTTCAGATCTGGTTATTATTGTATGGATTTATGGAGTTTTCACTAGGTGTTCGCTTTGTCGGCTATTGCGTGTACGCGTGTTTTTCCTGTTCTGTTGTGTTTTGAATTGCATTAATCGTGCGATGTTTTCTGTCCTTTTGGTACCTGCGATAGTATGCAGTGTTAATCGGTAATATTGTTGTGCGATTTCTGTCACTGTTAATGAGGCAGTTTGCACAGCTTATTTTACTTTGGTTTGTTACCAATCCTATGGAATATTTGTTGACGAATATTTGACGGACGTTCTGGCTCGCCTGAATGCAAGAAAGTAGTCTTTTGTCTGTTTGATCCTTGGCCAGTGGAGTAAAATATCTTTCTTGCGGAACTTTTAAATACAATGGGATTGGTGTTTACTTCAAGCTCGCAAACTTGATTTAAAGAACTGTTACCACCACCCGCGCAAACAATTATTGTTTAAATTGTATTGCCTATATATGTATATGTGGCGAAAGCTGCAAACAGTTAATGTTCGTGACTTCATAGAAATTGTGCAGCCGACATTTCCAGTCAAGTTCAATGAATGCGATACTGATAGATGTAAGAGCCCCATATCTAAATTTGATTTCCATATATATTCAATGCGGTTTGACCCTCGATAGTCAGTTTGCCGTTGTACTCTGATGATGATCATGGAAGGTCGAAACGCGTCAGTGCGTTGCGGCTGGCGGTAGTTTTGTTATGTTGTTCGACGACTGGTTAAATACAATGGGATTGGTGTTTACTTCAAGCTCGCAAACTTGATTTAAAAATGAATGGGCTGTGTGTCTTCTTTTCAACATATGCTCGGAGATAGATTATCTTTCTGATTGTGCCAGGCAGTTTTAATCAATTTTTGTTATAAATGTTTTGGTATCTGCAGATCTATTGTATTTGCGTACGTGAAATAGATATGCTACTGCACAGACTGTACAAATTTTTGAGCGGATTGAAAATCGATTATTGGAGTCTAATTTCATAATTCCCCGTGTGCTGAATGTGATGTCAACATTTGCAATAGGGAAATTCGCCTTGGTAATTCGATTTAATCGTCATGCAATTATTAAGACAGTTAGGTTGTCATCAAATAGTAAGTTTACGAAAAGATTTTCTGCTACCTTCTGTAGTACGACTTGGGCGTAATTTAATTTTGACATCTTTTAATCGCTTCACGTAGTCATTCACTAGCAAACGTTTCTTCAGGTAGCCTAGCTTATATATATATATATATATATATATATATATATATATATATATATATATATATAGTATTAAAGAACAAAAGTTTCGGTCTAATTGGACAACGCAGTAGTATTCAGAATAGATACGGAAGTTAATAGAATCCATGTAAAATTGGTTTGTTGTGACGCAACTGATACACTAAGGCATTGGACCGGCACATTACTATCTATTTTCAGTTCTTGCTATCTTATGTTTAGCAATATAATTTCAGATGGACAAGCATTGGTATTGATTTTTGTCTAAAGATCCAACGAACCATTACAGAGCCTTAAATAAAAAATATGTATATAATCAAAGAATTATAAGTTGATAATGACAGAAAAAGAACATGGGAACGATAAATAATTCGACTGAATTGATAATGTGCGTGATTACTACGTAATATCGAAAAGTTGTCGTCAGTCGCACTTACTGATTTGTTTTGACCTTTCAAGGCTATTATTAGAGCACGGTGAAAATCTTACTAACGAGGATCAAAATGCAATGCATATAAAGGTACGAAAAAGCAGAAATATGGCTATCTTCAACAAATAGTTCAGACAAATTTTACTTGACTATTATTTCGTCTTCAAAATGAATACTTTCTTTAATTTAGATCTAAGCGATAATCTAGTGTACCATGTATGTGGGGCGAAAGCTGCAAGCACTCAGTGTTCGTGACTGCTCAGAAATTGTGCAGTCGACATTTCCAGTCAAGATCAATGTTTGCGAAAATGCTACAGATGAGAGCCGCATGTCTAATTTTGCTCTCCATATATATTCAATGAGGTTCGATCCTCGATAGTCAGTTTGCCGTGGTACTCTAATGATGATTATGGAAGGTCGAAACGCGTCAGTGCGTGCGACTGGCGGTAGTTTTGCTACGTTGTCCATGTTAGTTAAATACAATGGGATTGGTGTTTATTTCAAGCTCGCAAACTTGATTTAAAGAATTGTTACCACCATCCGCACAATCTATTATTGTTTAATGTTTTGCTTTTATATTTATATGTGGCGAAAGCTGCAAGCAGTTAATGTTGGTGACTGCTTAGAAATTGTGCAGCCGACATTTCCAGTCAAGCTCAATGTATGCGAGACTGCTAGAGGTGAAAACCGCAAATCTAATTTTGCTTTCCATATATATTTAATGCGGTTTGATCCTCGATGGTCAGTTTGCCATCATACTCTAATGATGATCATGGAAGTTCGAAACGCGTCAGTGCAAGCAACTGTAGGTAGTTTTGCTATGTTGTCCGACGACTGGTTAAATACAATGGGATTGGTGTTTATTTCAAGCTCGCAAACTTGATTTAAAGAAGTAACAAATCCTTCGGGTCACAACTGAACTAATTTGTTACTACGTTCGCAGCACCTAATACATACTTGCAAATATATTAGTACTCCACACCAAGCAGTATTTAACTGTTTGATTTAAAGAAGTTAGTTTACTTCCATTATTCCATGATGCTCTGATCAGTGTAATGTATAACAGAAATGTTTCGCCATTTTCTACTGTCGTTGACCTGACTGTACTTTCAGAAAATTAATAAATTATGGGTTTTAAAAATAATTTATATTGTGATGCTAAACGCCCAAGTTTGTTTTTGATGATATTTTGATCGACTTTTCCGGTTGCTTTCTTCTCCTCCAAAATTTCTCTCATCGAAAGAAGAAGTTTTTACAAAACCATCAACGCTCCGAACAAGATTCCTTATGAATATCGAGGTAATGGATATTTGATGGTCGCGTTCTTTACTTTTTAACAGTCTATACAGTGTTGTATCTATATTTCACATTTTGAAATGAGATTTTTCTTTTTATTAATTTTCTTGGGACATTTGAAATGGGTTTTTCTTCGTTTTTGTCACATGTTTACATTCTGGCAGTTTGTGGAGGAATACAAATATTTAACACGTTAACAGAAATAGAAAAAATATACCAGTAAAATGGGAAAAACGTTTTTAAATATACATAACTGGTATATCAGATAAATAAGTGAGAAAAGTTATAAACGTTATGATTAGCATGAAGGAAATGTTTGTTGCAAAACGCATTCATTCGTATAGTAAGCTTATGAGCTACCTTGTTAAAGTCATTCTCTCCAGTTGGTCCATTGATAGTAGAATTTATTTTATAATACACTTGTCAACAACTTGCTGCTTCAGTTGTAATAGAATAACTGTCAAGGAACTCAAAAGTCTTCTTTGTATCATTTAAGAACAGATTTAATATCCGTTTGCATAACTAAAGTAGTATGATTATTACCGGAAACAAAGGCCGTTCAACAGTGATGCCGCCATTAGACGTAAAATTATGAAAAAGGAATAACAATATATTGCTGTCACAACAGTAAACATTAAAACTGTAATACTAAAATAATCAAATATAATTGACTAGAAGTATCAATTCCATTATATTAGTCTCTATTTTATTATATACCATTTAAGTCACTTAAATTAATTTTATTTCATTCTATTCTATTCTATTCTATTCTATTCTATTCTATTCTATTCTATTCTATTCTATTCTATTCTATTCTATTCTATTCTATTCTATTCTATTCTATTCTATTCTATTCTATTCTATTCTATTCTATTCTATTCTATTCTTTTCTATTCTATTCTATT
>JAQBSW010011731.1:0-19066 GCA_029291075.1 Eudiplozoon nipponicum
TCGTTTGGCTGTTTGGCCGGGTCATGCAAACAAGTAGGCTGGTGATTAGCGACCGGCATTGTCTGTTTGGTTCTCTATGTGAAAAATTCGGCGTGGACGAAAGGAGTCGACAGGGATGTCGGATTGTAGTTGGCTTCTTCCCTGTAGCGCCGTTGATGCCGTTGATGTGCAGAAGGTACGGTCTTCTACTTCCTGCGCCAGACGTTTCCCGATACTGATGCACCCTTGTGCCTGCGGTCTGTTGTCCTCTCCGTCAGCTGTGGAAATTGACACTCATTCGGAAATTCTCCGGAACGACAAAGACAAACTTGGCAAGCATAAAAAACTTCTGGTGGTTATAACACCAGTTCTTTGGAACATATTTATTAAATGATTGCGGAGATCTCGATCGCCGCCTACCATTATAATTTGACTTGGAAACGAATTTTGGTCGAGCATTCACATGATTTATCTCCGATTTGGTAATGGCCAATCCTTCTAGAACTTTGGCCATGTTCGCCACTGTTCTCTCTAAGGAGGAGATTCTATCATCTTGCGGGGGTGAAGAAAAGGATGATGGATTCACTTTGGGTTCCAAAACCCTATATTCTAACTCACATCTCTCAGATAAGTCATCTATAGAGAGAGTGTTGGGGAGCTGTCTGGCAAAGAGTTTTAATGTTTGGGGAAGATTGTTAATAAAAACAACCTTAGCCTCATGGTCAGAAATGTTGGTTTTATACCAACGTTTCCGTAATTCCCTCAGTATTTCTATGGGGCCAAGATTTGGCATATCTAACTGCGCATATTTGTTTATTATCTGCTCAGTTTCCGTGGGTCCAAGCAAGGATTCTACCTCGTTTTGTAGGCCCAAAATGGGATTAGGTAGCTTCCTAATGGCCTCAAGCTTAGGATAAATCCGTCGCTGCAATTCAGAAGGTAGTTTAGCAAAAACCTTCGACAGTTTTTGATGACTGTCATAATCGAAACGGGGAGAAAGCGGAGTCTACGCGCATAAAAAATAACTCACTATCTCCATCCCAAACAGGAACATCAATATCTAAAATTGGACCTGACATTTTAACAACATATTGCGTAAATTAAATTCAATTTTATTTACGTTGCACCAATGAGAAAAAAGCAAAACTTGCCGTTTAACCAATAGTGTGCAAGTAGACATATATTACTATGGCATGCTATTTAAGCACGGCAATTTACCATGCAAGTCAGTTGTCGCATTTGCATTCTGCTTTGCGTTACGCGTGTGCGTTCTGTCGGCTGTCAATACCTACGCTGGTGATTTGATAGTTTCACCAACAATTTGCCACATCCGTGACCAATCTTGTTGCTGTACAACCAGCGAGACGAGCCAATTAATTGCAGAACCTGAACGACGTTATCCAAATCGTGATTACAACTCTACAACCGGCGCAACAACAACCAGAATCCACCCAAGGCTCCAGGACATATTCACACTCTGAATAATTCAGGAGAACGCACGACCAGGCCCTCTTAAGGGCCACCCCGTCAGTAAAAAATCTCTATTCAGAGCACTTTAACCGAGTTTTTAACGTCATACGGCATTTACTTGAAACCGGGGCGTTTACATTTGTGTAAACGCCCCAGCTTCAAGTAAATGCCGTACGACGTTACAAACTCGGTTCAGGTGCTATGGATATATAGTTATTGTTCTGATAAGGGGCCCTTAACAGGGCCGGTCGTGCGTTCACCGGCAAATGCCTTGAATGTTTCTTTAGTGTGAAGATGTCCTAGAGCCTTGGGTTGACTCTGGCTGTGGTTTCTTCTGTTGTTGCGTTGTAATCACGATGTGGAAACTTCGTTGAAGTTCTGCATAAATTGGCTCGTCTCGCTGGTTGTACAGCAACAAGATGAGTCACGGATGTAGCCAATTGTTGGTGAAACAAATCAAATCACCAGCGTAGGTATTGACAGCCGACAGCACGCACACGCGTAACCCGAGCCAGAACGCAGGTGCGACCCACTGACTTGCATGGTAAATTGCCGTGCTTAAATAGCCATGCCATAGTAATATATGTCTACTTGCACACTATTGGTTAAACGGCAAGTTTCGCCTTTTTCTCATTGGTGCAACGTAAATAAAATTGAATTTAATTTACGCAATATGTCGGCAATTAATTTGTGTCGTTACAACACTTTCCTCTCTGAAAAAAAGGAAAAAAATATTCCTCTCTGCGAGGCTAGATAAGAAATGTATGACAGAGTTCGAAAAGAGTTAAGCAAAAATATGATGAACCATAAGTGCTGGGCTTAAATATGCTTGTTGGTTGCTTCAACAATGATATGATGCCAGGTAACCACTAGGAATTGCTACACAAATTGTTAGCTCTAGTGGTCGGTCATACCGCGTGAGGCAAAATAGAGCAGTGTAAGATTTGGGAGCCGCAGCGTGAAGATTTCGAGGTAAATCGCCTCTGAATTTGCCAGGTTTAAGTTAAAACCTAGGCAGGCTGGATCGTCGTCAATGCGTTTGTATACGACCAAAGGAGCTAGAGTGAGTGCTCGACGTTGTGGTCATGACATTTGTAGAGTGGTCTTTGTGCAATTGATGAAGTTGAGATATGCATTGAAAGTGGCCTGTACCATGATATGAAGCTGATCACTACTTAGTGTTGCTACACGAAAGCGTTAGCTCTAAGTAGCTGGTCATACCAAAATAGGCAGTGTGATGTCATGTGTGAGAAATACATTATAATGTAAAAATATATACATTAAAATCAAAGGTAACTGCATAAAAAATATGTACACGAACATTGCCTCAGAGATGGCATAATACCAAAGAACTGTTCAAAAATGCTACACAATTGTTAGCTAAGAACAGCTGGTTATGCCACGTGAGATAAATGCGAAAAATAACGTAAGGTTAAAAAAAATTTTGATACGTAATGTTAATGTTTAAAAAATATCAATTACGCGTTATACAAAGCAGGCTATTGAGATTGTGGGCAGACGGAGCCTGAGGCGTGTGTAGAAGGTTGAACGCTCTCAGGATCAGGCGGTTCGATAAACGGTTTCAACCTGTCTATGCTTACTGATGTCGGTGTAGCGCCTTGCATAATAATGAAGTATTTTGGTTGTCTGAGCAAAATCGGGTAAGGACCGCGATACTTTGTTTGTAGTGGTGCAACAGCATTGTCGTTGCGAACGAGTACTCTCTTGCAGCTGTGGAGCTGTGGGTGAACGAAGACTGGACGAGGCGTATGTCTCGGCTTCTGTTCAGACATGTTACCGAAATGAAATCGAAGGCGGGTAGCTTCGTCTTGTGGGTCATCTTGTGCCGGTAGTAGACGTGGGAGCTGACTAGGCAGGCGTAGATCCATGCCATACAAGTGTTGTGACGCAGACGTTTTAATGGATTCACGAGTACGGGAACGCATGGCCAGCAGAACTAAAGGTAGTGCATCGACCCAGTTGCCATTAATGGACGAGGATGCTAAAGCAGCTTTGAGTTCCCTATGCATTCTCTCTACCATACCATGGTAGGCAGTCGTCTGGCGTAAGATGCATCCTATGTAGCGCAAGGTGATTTTAAAACGATCAGATGAGAAGCAAGTGCCTCTGTCCGTGATGACCTCATTGGAAACACCATAATTCGATATCCATGCAGAGATAAAACCGTTAGTTACTACGTCTGCCGAAATGGTGCCAAGAGGTAATGCCACAGGCCACCGTGTAAATCTATCGATCATAGTTAGAAGGTAATTGAAACCTTGAACCTTTGTCAGATGAACTATGTCGATGTGGACGATGGCTAGGCGAGAAGTAGTTTAAAAATGTTGCAACTTAGAACGAGTGTGTCGTATGATCTTGTTTTTCTGACAAATAGCACACTCGGAGACCCATCGTTTAACGTTCTGCCTAAGTCTGTGACCCCAGAAACGATCTGTGAGATGTCGGACAGTCGCTTGGCTTTCTGGGTGAGAAATTGAGTGAATTGAATCGAAAACTTTTCTCTGAAGGGCAGGCGGCACAACTGGCTTCTTGGGCTGCGTACCCGTGAAGTAACCAATTGGTAAGCCTACCAAAAGACGGCATATGAACTTGGTTGGGTGACGGGCTATTGATCTTTGAATGTGAATGTCACCGCGTTGTTCCGTTCGCAGGAGAGTTGGCGTTAGTGCAGTTTCACTGAGTGCCACGGAGTTGACAGTGAATGGTGACGGCGAAGGTGGTTTTAGAGAGACGTCTGGCCTAGACAGGGCATCTGCAATGAAGTTCTGTTTGCCCTTGACGTGAAAGATGAAGTTGCGTTTCGAAGTGCGCTAACTAGTGGTGCATGATCTGTGAAAACAACAAATCTGCTACGACCAATGATGCTGATAAAATGGCGCACTGCGTCGTGGATGGCGAGAAGTTCTCGGCCGAAAGTGTCGTACCTCGTTTCTACTTGTTGGAGAGTACGCGAGTAGAAACTGATAGGCTTCCGAACTCCGTCGATCTCTTGTTCCAAAGTGGCTACAATAGCGAATTCAGAAGCATCTGTCGTGAGTAGAAATGGCTTTTCGAAATCTGGATGCGTTAGCATTATGGCATTTGCTAACGAGTTGATGGCAAGTCGAAGTAATTCCTCGTCTTCGGATGACCAAGCAATGATGGAATTCTTGCTAAGTCCTTTTCGTTTCCGCAGGTGCCTGCACAAAGGATAAAGTTGTTTTGAAAGGCCCGGAAGGAACTTGCGATAATAGTTTAGTACTCCGAAGTATGTTGTCCATGAATCTTTGAAATGTCTGTGTAGCACACTTTAGTCCAAAAGGCATGTAAAGATATTCGAAAAGGCCAAATGGATTGATGACTGCAGTTTTTTCGATATCCTCTGGTGCTACCGGGATGTGATGGTAGGATTGTCTGAGGTCAATCACTGAGAAGAAATTGCTGCCGTTGAGTTTTTCAAGTAAGCTGTTAATATTTGGAATAGGATATGCATCAGATTTTGTCACTGAATTTAGCTTACGGTAGTCTCCACAGGCTCTGTACGATCCGTTTGATTTAGAGACTAAGTGCAGTGGTGACGCCCATGAACTTTTCGATGGTCTGATGATTCCCTCTTCCAAAAGCCTTGAGAATTCTTCTTGGGCAGCTTTCAGCTTAGCAGGAGCCAGTGGTCGCTTCTTGAGTGCAATAGGTTGTCCTTCTGTGACGATATGATGCATCGTGTTGGAGACTCGTAGCTCTGACTTGTTAAGATCGAAAAGCGATTTGTATTTTCGAAGAGCTGCTGATATCTCTGCTGAATGATGCACTGGGGTTGGCTGAATGACCTGTAACTCCAAACGCTCGGAGGCAAGTGTCCAAAAGCTTTGCTCAAGTCCGGTGGAGGGGTCGATGATCTTTTGATTGGCAAGATCAACAATGAGCCGAAATTTTAGAAGGAAATCAAGGCCTATTATATTATGTGAGACCTTGGCAATGATGAAGTTGTGGGAAAATTCACGTCGTAGACCTATGTTGAGTGTGCGGTATTGGCAGCCATAAGTTGGTATGGGCTCGCCTGTAGCTGTTGCGAGAAGAACGCCTAGCGACATCTCGGCCATTGAATCACCTTTGAGAACTGAGACTGCCGCACCTGTGTCTACGATGAACTCTTCGCCAGTTTTGAAATCAAGAAGGTGCAGAAGTTCGTTAGGCTGTTTGGCCGGGTCATGCAAACAAGTAGGCTGGTGATTGCGACCGGCGTTGTCCGTTTGGTTCTCTATGTGAAAAATTCGGCGTGGACGAAAAGAGTCGACAGGGATGTCGGATTGTAGTTGGCTTCTTCCCTGTAGCGCCGTTGATGCCGTTGATGTGCAGAAAGTACGGTCTTCTACTTCCTGCGCCAGACGTTTCCCGATACTGATGCACCCTTGTGCCTGCGGTCTGTTGTCCTTTCCGTCAGCTGTGGAAATTGACACTCATTCGGAAATTCTTCGGAACGACAAAGACAAACTTGGCAAGCATAAAAAACTTCTGGTGGTTATAACACCAGTTCTTTGGGGCATACTTATTGAAGGATTGCGGAGATCTCGATCGCCGCCTACCATTATAAATTGACTTGGAAACGAATTTTGGTCGAGTATTCACTTGATTAAGCTCGGATTTGGTAATGGCCAATCCTTCTAGAACTTTGGCCATGTTCGCCACTGTTCTCTCTAAAGAGGAGAGTCTATCATCTTGCGGGGGTAAAGAAAAGGATGGTGGATTCACTTTGGGCTCCAAAACCCTATATTATAACTCACATCCCTCAGATAAGTTATCTATAGAGAGAGTGTTGTAACGACACAAATCAATCGCCGACATATTGCGTAAATTAAATTCAAATTTATTTACGTTGCACCAATGAGAAAAAAGCAAATTGCCGTTTAACCACGTTTAACCACGTTTAACCAATAGTATGCAAGTACACATATTGCATGCTATTTAAGCACGGTAATTTACCATGCAAGTCAGTTGTGGCATTTGCCTTCTACCTGCTTCACGCGTGTGCGTTCTGTCGGCTGTCAATACGTGTGCGCTCTGTCGGCTGTCAATACCTACGCTGGTGATTTGATAGTTTCACCAACAACTAACTACATCCGTGACTCATCTTGTTGCGGGATACCGGAGAGACGAGCCAATTGAGTGCAGGACCTGCAGGACACCATCCACAACGCGATCACAGCTCAACCACGGGAGCGACAACTCAACCAGAGTCCACCCAAGGCTCTAGGACATCTTCAACTCTGAAGACTTCAAGAGAACGCATTACCAGGCCCTCTTAAGGGCCCCCATATCAGTAACTAATCTCTATTCAGAGCACCTTAACCGAGTTTGTAACGTCGTACGGCATTTACTTGAAGCCGGGGCGTTTACAAAATTGGCGACCGCGCCAGGATATTGATTATTGTTCTGATTTTTTTGGTATAAATAAAATTGACTTCCTTTTTCATCTATTTGGGATAAAAATCGATTAAGATTTGCGTTTTATCTACCGTGATCGTGGTCATCTGTGAATTTTGTTGGGTATATATATATATATATATTCGTGGTTTGTGTTGGGGGTATATAATAATAGATTGACATTTGTGTTTTCTTTACCCTGATCGTGGATTTCTGGGAAATCTGTTGGGTATATATTCGTGGATTTGTGGGGATAATAATAACACATCGGCATCAAAGGCCAACGGGGCCTTTGTTCATCTTTTCTACGTACAAAACGGCACCGTACGTACTCAACAACTCAACTTGCGGATTTTTGGAAACAGTGACTTTTTTGTTCTGCTCTTATTCAACTGTGGAAGCTGTTTGTGGGTAAGCGTTTCGTTAAAGTATATTTATATATTTTCATATTGCTTATAAATTTATGCTTTTAAGATCCCGTAAGATTGTTAAAATGTCAGGTCCAATTTTAGATATTGATGTTCCTGTTTGGGATGGAGATAGTGAGCTATTTTTTATGCGCGTAGACTCCGCTTTCTCCCCGTTTCCTGATTATGACAGTCATCAAAAACTGTCGAAGGTTTTTGCTAAACTACCTTCTGAATTGCAGCGACGGATTTATCCTAAGCTTGAGGCCATTAGGAAGCTACCTAATCCCATTTTGGGCCTACAAAACGAGGTAGAATCCTTGCTTGGACCCACGGAAACTGAGCAGATAATAAACAAATATGCGCAGTTAGATATGCCAAATCTTGGCCCCATAGAAATACTGAGGGAATTACGGAAACGTTGGTATAAAACCAACATTTCTGACCATGAGGCTAAGGTTGTTTTTATTAACAATCTTCCCCAAACATTAAAACTCTTTGCCAGACAGCTCCCCAACACTCTCTCTATAGATGACTTATCTGAGAGATGTGAGTTAGAATATAGGGTTTTGGAACCCAAAGTGAATCCATCATCCTTTTCTTCACCCCCGCAAGATGATAGAATCTCCTCTTTAGAGAGAACAGTGGCGAACATGGCCAAAGTTCTAGAAGGATTGGCCATTACCAAATCCGAGATAAATCAAGTGAATGCTCGACCAAAATTCGTTTCCAAGTCAAATTATAATGGTAGGCGGCGATCGAGATCTCCGCAATCCTTTAATAAATATGCTCCAAAGAACTGGTGTTATAACCACCAGAAGTTTTTTATGCTTGCCAAGTTTGTCTTTGTCGTTCCGAAGAATTTCCGAATGAGTGTCAATTTCCACAGCTGACGGAGAGGACAACAGACCGCAGGCACAAGGGTGCATCAGTATCGGGAAACGTCTGGCGCAGGAAGTAGAAGACCGTACTTTCTGCACATCAACGGCATCAACGGCGCTACAGGGAAGAAGCCAACTACAATCCGACATCCCTGTCGACTCTTTTCGTCCACGCCGAATTTTTCACATAGAGAACCAAACAGACAATGCCGGTCGCAATCACCAGCCTACTTGTTTGCATGACCCGGCCAAACAGCCAAACGAACTTCTGCACCTTCTTGATTTCAAAACTGGCGAAGAGTTCATCGTAGACACAGGTGCGGCAGTCTCAGTTCTCAAAGGTGATTCAATGGCCGAGATGTCGCTAGGCGTTCTTCTCGCAACAGCTACAGGCGAGCCCATACCAACTTATGGCTGCCAATACCGCACACTCAACATAGGTCTACGACGTGAATTTTCCCACAACTTCATCATTGCCAAGGTCTCACATAATATAATAGGCCTTGATTTCCTTCTAAAATTTCGGCTCATTGTTGATCTTGCCAATCAAAAGATCATCGACCCCTCCACCGGACTTGAACAAAGCTTTTGGACACTTGCCTCCGAGCGTTTGGAGTTACAGGTCATTCAGCCAACCCCAGTGCATCATTCAGCAGAGATATCAGCAGCTCTTCGAAAATACAAATCGCTTTTCGATCTTAACAAGTCAGAGCTACGAGTCTCCAACACGATGCATCATATCGTCACAGAAGGACAACCTATTGCACTCAAGAAGCGACCACTGGCTCCTGCTAAGCTGAAAGCTGCCCAAGAAGAATTCTCAAGGCTTTTGGAAGAGGGAATCATCAGACCATCGAAAAGTTCATGGGCGTCACCACTGCACTTAGTCTCAAAATCAAACGGATCGTACAGAGCCTGTGGAGACTACCGTAAGCTAAATTCAGTGACAAAATCTGATGCATATCCTATTCCAAATATCAACACTTTACTTGAAAAACTCAACGGCAGCAATTTCTTCTCAGTGATTGACCTCAGACAAGCGTACCATCACATACCGGTAGCACCAGAGGATATCGAGAAAACTGCAGTCATCACTCCATTTGGCCTTTTTGAATATCTTTACATGCCTTTTGGACTTAAGTGTGCTACTCAGACATTTCAAAGATTCATAGACAACATACTTCGCGACGACTCTGCTTATTGTATGTCATATCTAGATGACATTATGGTATTCAGTCCAGATCTAGAATCTCATGCGAAACATCTACGAAATGTCCTCTCACGCTTATCCAACCACGGACTCAAGATCAACTGTGACAAGACGCAGATTGCAACTTCATCCGTCGACTTCTTAGGGCATCGTATCACGGCCCAAGGTATTCAACCGTTGCCGTCAAAGACGAATTCAATCAAGAATATCAAGTCACCAAGGACTTTGAGCGATTTGCAGAAAATCCTGGGAGTACTAAACTATTATCGCAAGTTCCTTCCAGGCCTTTCAAAACAACTTTATCCTTTGTGCAGGCACCTGCGGAACCGAAAAGGACTTAGCAAGAATTCCATCATTGCTTGGTCATCCGAAGACGAGGAATTACTTCGACTTGCCATCAACTCGTTAGCAAATGCCACAATGCTAACGCATCCAGATTTCGAAAAGCCATTTCTACTCACGACAGATGCTTCTGAATTCGCTATTGGAGCCACTTTGGAACAAGAGATCGACGGAGTTCGGAAGCCTATCAGTTTCTACTCGCGTACTCTCCAACCAGTAGAAACGAGGTACGACACTTTCGGCCGAGAACTTCTCGCCATCCACGACGCAGTGCGCCATTTTATCAGCATCATTGGCAGTAGCAGATTTGTTGTTTTCACAGATCATGCACCACTAGTTAGCGCACTTCGAAACGCAACTTCATCTATCGCCAAGTACCCTGCCAGAGTGGAAAGACAGCTTTCTCGTCTAAGCGAATGGCAATTTGACGTCTTTCACGTCAAGGGCAAACAGAACTTCATTGCAGATGCCCTGTCCAGGCCAGACGTCTCTCTACAACCACCTTCGCCGTCACCATTCACTGTCAACTCCGTGGCACTCAGTGAACCTGCACTAACGCCAACTCTCCTGCGAACTGAACAACGCGGTGACATTCACATTCAAAGATCAATAGCCCGTCACCCAACCAAGTTCATATGCCGTCTGTGGGAAGGCTTACCAATTGTTTACTTCACGGGTACGCAGCCCAACAAGCCAGTTCTGCCGACCAGCCTTCAGAGAAAAGTTTTCGATTCAATTCACTCAATTTCTCACCCAGGAAGCCAAGCGACTGTCCGACTTCTTACAGATCGTTTCTGGGGTCACAGACTTAGGCAGAATGTTAAACGATGGGTCTCAGAGTGTGCAATTTGTCAGAAAAACAAGATCACACGACACACTCGTTCTAAGTTGCAACATTTTCGATCTACTTCTCGCCTAGCCATCGTCCACATCGACATAGTTCATCTGACAAAGGTTCAAGGTTTCAGCTACCTTCTAACTATGATCGATAGATTTACACGGTGGCCTGCGGCATTACCTCTTGGCACCATTTCTGCAGACGAAGTAACTAACGGTTTTATCTCTGCATGGATATCCAATTATGGTGTTCCCAATGAGGTCATCACGGACAGAGGCACTTGCTTCTCATCTGATCGTTTCAAAACCACCTTGCGGTACATGGGATGCATCTTACGCCAGACGACTGCCTACCATCCCCAAGCTAATGGCATGGTAGAGAGAATGCATAGGGAACTCAAAGCAGCTTTAGCATCCTCGTCCATTAATGGCAACTGGGTCGATGCACTACCTTTAGTTCTGCTTGCCATGCGTTCCCGTACTCGTGAATCCATTAAAACGTCTGCGTCACAACTCTTGTATGGCATGGATCTACGCCTGCCTAGTCAGCTCCCACGTCTACTACCGGCACAAGATGACCCACAAGACGAAGCTACCCGCCTTCGACTTCATTTCGGTAACATGTCCGAACAGCAGCCGAGACACACGCCTCGTCCAGTCTTCGTTCACCCACAGCTCCACAGCTGCAAGAGAGTACTCGTTCGCAACAATAATGCTGTTGCACCACTACAACCCAAGTATCGCGGTCCTTACCCGATTTTACTCAGACAGCCAAAATACTTCATCATTATGCAAGGCGCTACACCGACATCAGTAAGCATAGACAGGTTGAAACCGTTTATCGAACCACCTGATCCTGAGAGCGTTCAACCTTCTACACACGTCTCAGGCTCCGTCTGCCCACAATCTCAATAACCTGCTTTGTATAACGCGTAATTAATTTTTTTAAACATTAACATTAACTATAAAATTTTTTTAACCTTTCGTTATTTTTAGTATTTGTCTCACGTGGCATAACCAGCTGTTCTTAGCTAACAATTGTGTAGCATTTTTGAACAGTTCTTTGGTATTATGCCATCTCTGAGGCAATGTTCGTGTACATATTTTTTATGCAGTTACCTTTGATTTTAATGTATATATTTTTACATTATAATGTATTTCTCACACATGACATTACACTGCCTATTTTGGTATGACCAGCTACTTAGAGCTAACGCTTTCGTGTAGCAACACTAAGTAGTGATCAGCTTCATATCATGGTACAGGCCACTTTCAATGCATATCTCAACTTTATCAATTGCACAAAGACCACTCTACAAATGTCATGACCACAACGTCGAGCACTCTAGCTCCTTTGGTCGTATACAAACACATTGACAACGATCCAACCTGCTTAGGTTTTAACTTAAACCTGGCAAATTCAGAGGCGATTTACCTCGAAATCTTCACGCTGCGGCTCCAAAAACTTACACTGCTCTATTTTGCCTCACGTGCTATGACCGTCCACTAGAGCTAACAATTTGTGTAGCAATTCCTAGTGGTTACCTGGCATCATATCATTGTTGAAGCAACCAACAAGCATATTTAAGCCCAGCACTTATGGTTCATCATATTTTTGCTTAACTTGGTTCGAACTCTGTCATGCATTTCTTATCTAGCCTCGCAGAGAGGAATATTTTTTTCTTTTTTTTCAGAGAGGAAAGTGTTGTAACGACACAAATCAATCGCCGACATATTGCGTAAATTAAATTCAAATTTATTTACGTTGCACCAATGAGAAAAAAGCAAAATTGCCGTTTAACCACGTTTAACCACGTTTAACCAATAGTGTGCAAGTACACATATTGCATGCTATTTAAGCACGGTAATTTACCATGCAAGTCAGTTGGTCGTATCTGCGTTCTGCCTCGTGTTACTCATGTGCGTGCTGTCGGCTGTCAATACCTACGCTGGATATTGATTTGTTTCACCAACAATTGGCAACATTCGTGACTCACCGTGTTGCACTTCAGCCAGCAAGACGAGCCAATTAATGCAGAACTTCAACCAAGTTGTCCACACGTGATAACAACAGCAGGAATCACAACCAGAGTCCACCCAAGGAACAGAACATCAACTTACATATATATATATCTATATAGATCTATATATATATATTACGCGAACGCCGCCAAGGCCCTCTTAAGGGCCCCCATATCAGTAACTAATCTCTATTCAGAGCACCTTAACCGAGTTTGTAACGTCGTACGGAATTTACTTGAAGCCGGGGCGTTTACAAATTGATTGCCGACATATTCCGTAAATTAAATTCAATTTTATTTACGTTGCACGAATGAGAAAAAAGCGAAACTTGCCGTTAACAAATAGTGTGCAAGTAGACATATATTACTATGGCATGGTATTTAAGCAAGGCAATTTACCATGCAAGTCAGTTGTCGCATTTGCCTCCTGCTTTGCGTTACGTGTGCGTGCTGTCGGCTGTCATCTACCTACGCTGATTATTGGATTTGTTTCACCAACAATTGGCAACATCCGTGACTCGTCTTGTTGCGGTTCAACCAGCGAGACAAGCCAATTAATGCAGAACTTCAACGGAGTTTTCCACATCGAGATTACAACGCAACATCAGAAGGAACCACAGCCAGAGTCAACCCAAGGCTCTAAGACATCTTCAAACTCGACATTTGCCGGAGAACGCACGACTAGGCCCTGTTAATGGGCCCCTATCATAACAATATCTATATCCAGAGCACCTTAACCGAGTTTGTAACGTCGTACGGCATTTACTTGAAGCCGGGGCGTTTACAAAATTGGCGACCGCGCCAGGATATTGAGTATTGTTCTGTTTTTTTGGTATAAATAAAATTGACTTTCTTTTTCATTTATTTGGGATAAAAATAGATTAACATTTGCGTTTACGTCTTCCTTACCCTGATCGTGGTCTTCTGGGAATTTTGTTGGGTATATATTCGTGGATTTCTGGTGAATTTTTTTGGGTATAATAATAATAACAATAATACATTGGCATCAAAGGCCAACAGGCCCTCTGTTCAATTTTCCTACGTACAAAACTGCACCGTACGTACTCGACAGGCTCAATTGCGGATAATTTAAATTTTTGGAAGCAGTTACTGTGACGTGTTTTGTGAAGGAACTAATTCATCTGTGTTAAAGTATATTTATACATTTTCATGTTGCTTATAAATTTATGCTTTTAAGATCCCGTAAGATTTTTAGAATGTCAGGTCAAATTTTAGATATTGATGTTCCTGTTTGTGATGGAGATAGTGAACTATTCTTTATGCGCGTAGACTCCGCTTTCTCCCCGTTTCCTGATTATGACAGTCATCAAAAACTGTCGAAGGTTTTTGCTAAACTACCTTCTGAATTGCAGCGACGGATTTATCCTAAGCTTGAGGCCATTAGGAAGCTACCTAATCCCATTTTGGGCCTACAAAACGAAGTAGAATCCTTGCTTGGGCCCACAGAAACTGAGCAGATAATAAATAAATATGCGCAGTAAGACATGCCAAACCTTGGCCCCATCGAAATTTTGAGGGAATTACGGAAACGTTGGTATAAAACCAACATTTCTGACCATGAGGCTAAGGTTGTTTTTATTAACAATCTTCCACAAGCATTAAAACTCTTTGCCAGACAACTTCCCAACACTCTCTCTATAGATGACTTATCTGAGAGATGTGAGTTAGAATATAGGGTTTTGGAACCCAAAGTGAATCCGTCATCCTTTTGTTCACCCCCGCAAGATGATAGGCTCTCCTCTTTAGAGAGGACAGTGGCGAAATCCGAGCTAAATCAAGTGAATGCTTGACACAAATTCGTTCCTAAACATAATTATAACGTAGGCGGCGATCGAGATCCCCGCAACCGTTTAATAAATATGCCCCAAAGAACTGGTTTTATAACCACCAGAAGTTTTTTTTATTCATGCCAAGTCTGTCTTTGTTGTTCCGAAGAATTTCCGAATGAGTGCCGATTTTCACAGCTGACGGAACGGACAACAGACCACAGGCTTAAGGGTGCATCAGTATCGGGAAACGTCTGGCGCAAGAAGTAGAAGACCGTACTTTCTGCGCATCAACGGCGCCACAGGGAAGAATCCAACTACAATCCGACATCCCTGTCGACTCTTTTCGTCCAGGCCGAATGTTTCACATAGACAGCCAAACGGACAACGCCGGTCGCAATCACCAGCCTACTTGTTTGCATGACCCGGCCAAACAGCCCAACGAGCTTCTGCACCTTCTTGATTTCAAAACTGGCGAAGAGTTCATCGTAGACACAGGTGCAGCAGTCTCAGTTCTCAAGGGTGATTCAATGGCCGAGATGTCGCTAGGCGTTCTTCTCGCAACAGCTACAGGCGAGCCCATACCAACTTATGGCTGCCGGTACCGCACACTCAACATAGGTCTACGACGTGAATTTTCCCACAACTTCATCATTGCCAAGGTCTCACATAATATAATAGGCCTTGATTTCCTTCTGAAATTTCGGCTCATTGTTGATCTTGCCAATCAAAAGATCATCGACCCCTCCACCGGACTTGAGCAAAGTTTTTGGACACTTGCCTCCGAGCGTTTGGAGTTACAGGTCATTCAGCCAACCCCAGTGCATCATTCAGCAGAGATATCAGCAGCTCTTCGAAAATACAAATCGCTTTTCGATCTTAACAAGTCAGAGCTACGAGTCTCCAACACGATGCACCATATCGTCACAGAAGGACAACCTATTGCACTCAAGAAGCGACCACTGGCCCCTGCTAAGCTGAAAGCTGCCCAAGAAGAATTCTCAAGGCTTTTGGAAGAGGGAATCATCAGACCATCGAAAAGTTCATGGGCGTCACCACTGCACTTAGTCTCCAAATCAAACGGATCGTACAGAGCCTGCGGAGACTACCGTAAGCTAAATTCAGTGACAAAATCTGATGCATATCCTATTCCAAATATTAACACTTTACTTGAAAAACTCAACGGCAGCAATTTCTTCTCAGTGATTGACCTCAGACAAGCCTACCATCACATCCCGGTAGCACCAGAGGATATCGAGAAAACTGCAGTCATCACTCCATTTGGCCTTTTCGAATATCTTTACATGCCTTTTGGACTTAAGTGTGCTACACAGACATTTCAAAGATTCATGGACAACATACTTCGCGACGACTCTGCTTATTGTATGTCATATCTCGATGACATTATGGTATTCAGTCCAGATCTAGAATCTCATGCGAAGCATCTACGAAATGTCCTCTCACGCTTATCCAACCACGGACTCAAGATCAACTGTGACAAGACGCAGATTGCAACTACATCCGTGGACTTCTTAGGGCATCGTATCACGGCCCAAGGTATTCAACCGTTGCCGTCAAAGACGAATTCAATCAAGAATATCAAGTCACCAAGGACTGTTAGCGAGTTGCAGAAAATCCTGGGAGTACTAAACTATTATCGCAAGTTCCTTCCGGGCCTTTCAAAACAACTTTATCCTTTGTGCAGGCACCTGCGGAACCGAAAAGGACTTAGCAAGAATTCCATCATTGCTTGGTCATCCGAAGACGAGGAATTACTTCGACTCGCCATCAACTCGTTAGCAAATGCCACAATGCTAACGCATCCAGATTTTGAAAAGCCATTTCTACTCACGACAGATGCTTCTGAATTCGCTATTGGAGCCACGTTGGAACAAGAGATCGACGGAGTTCGGAAGCCTATCAGTTTCTACTCGCGTACTCTCCAACCAGTAGAAACGAGGTACGACACTTTCGGTCGAGAACTTCTCGCCATCCACGACGCAGTGCGCCATTTTATCAGCATCATTGGCAGTAGCAGATTTGTTGTTTTCACAGATCATGCACCACTAGTTAGCGCACTTCGAAACGCAACTTCATCTATCGCCAAGTACCCTGCCAGAGTGGAAAGACAGCTTTCTCGTCTAAGCGAATGGCAATTTGACGTCTTTCACGTCAAGGGCAAACAGAACTTCATTGCAGATGCCCTGTCCAGGCCAGACGTCTCTCTACAACCACCTTCGCCGTCGCCATTCACTGTCAACTCCGTGGCACTCAGTGAACCTGCACTAACGCCAACCCTCCTGCGAACTGAACAACGCGGTGACATTCACATTCAAAGATCAATAGCCCGTCACCCAACCAAGTTCATATGCCGTCTGTGGGAAGGCTTACCAATTGTTTACTTCACGGGTACGCAGCCCAACAAGCCAGTTCTGCCGACCAGCCTTCAGAGAAAAGTTTTCGATTCAATTCACTCAATTTCTCACCCAGGAAGCCAAGCGACTGTCCGACTTCTCACAGATCGTTTCTGGGGTCACAGACTTAGGCAGAATGTTAAACGATGGGTCTCCGAGTGTGCTATTTGTCAGAAAAACAAGATCACACGACACACTCGTTCTAAGTTGCAACATTTTCGAACTACTTCTCGCCTAGCCATCGTCCACATCGACATAGTTCATCTGACAAAGGTTCAAGGTTTCAGCTACCTTCTAACTATGATCGATAGATTTACACGGTGGCCTGCGGCATTACCTCTTGGCACCATTTCTGCAGACGAAGTAACTAACGGTTTTATCTCTGCATGGATATCCAATTATGGTGTTCCCAATGAGGTCATCACGGACAGAGGCACTTGCTTCTCATCTGATCGTTTCAAAACCACCTTGCGGTACATGGGATGCATCTTACGCCAGACGACTGCCTACCATCCCCAAGCTAATGGCATGGTAGAGAGAATGCATAGGGAACTCAAAGCTGCTTTAGCATCCTCGTCCATTAATGGCAACTGGGTCGATGCACTACCTTTAGTTCTGCTTGCCATGCGTTCCCGTACTCGTGAATCCATTAAAACGTCTGCGTCACAACTCTTGTATGGCATGGATCTACGCCTGCCTAGTCAGCTCCCACGTCTACTACCGGCACAAGATGACCCACAAGACGAAGCTACCCGCCTTCGATTTCATTTCGGTAACATGTCTGAACAGCGTTCTACCTTCTACACACGTCTCAGGCTCCGTCTGCACACAATCTCAATAGCCTGCTTTGTATAACGCGTAATTCATTTTTTTTTAACATTAACATTACGTATCAAAATTTTTTAACCTTACATTATTTTTCGCATTTTTCTCACGTGGCATAACCTTTTTTTCAGAGTCGAAAGTGTTGTAACGACACAAATTAATTGCCGACATATTGCGTAAATTAAATTCAATTTTATTTACGTTGCAACAATGAGGAAAAAGCGAAACTTGCCGTTAACCAATAGTGTGCAATTAGATATATATTATTATGGCATGGCTATTTAAGCACGGCAAATTTACCATGCAGTTCAGTTGTCGCATTTGCCTTCTGGTTTGCGTTACGTGTGCGTGCTGTCGGCTGTCATTACATACGCTGGTTAGTGGATTGTTTGCATCAACAATTGGCAAAATCGTGTTGCTTTACAACCAGCGAGACGAGCCAATTAATGCAGAACTTCAACGAAGTTTCCACATCGAGATTACAACGCAACAACAGAAGGAACCACAGCCAGAGTCAACCCAAGGCTCTAGGACATCTTCACACCGAAGAATCATTCTCGGCATTTGCCGGAGAACGCACGACCGGCCCTGTTAAGGGCCCCCTATCATTACAATAACACTATATTCATAGCACCTTAACCGAGTTTGTAACGACGTACGGCATTTTCTTGAAGCCGGGGCGTTTACAGTATATACATATCTGTTAAGCTTAATTAGAAAAACATATAAGCAACCATGAGCTTCTCTCATATCTTATATTAATCAGAAAATGTTCATCATATATATATATATATATATATATATATATATATATATATATATATATATATATATATGCGTGTGTGTTAAATTTGCATATATTAATATACATGTAATCAACCTTAAGATGTCCTCCCAGATATTATTTAAATATTTCCATTTCCATCCATAATTAAATTTATCTAAAAGCATATATATATATATATATATATATATATATATATAAATAAATTAGTAATATTTTTTTAATTTAAATTTGATTATTTAATTATTTATATTTATATGCACATACATCTTATCATTGTGGAGGAAGATAAATCCTCCGCCAAATGTAAAATAACAATAACTGACATATTTAAACCACCATGGCTGATTGTAACGAATTTTATTTAAAAAGAATTTTCTCTTTTTATTTTCCACAACTATTTTTGTTTAAATACTTCACTTTGAATTGTGCGCCATTTTCCAGTTTTCGAGTGTCTCGCACCTCGACTGGTCTTAACATATTTTGGTCTGATGCGTTTTTAACATTTTTCTCTAGTAACACGAATACATCTCAACAATATATTCCTATTATAATTTCCTTTTGTTCTGATATCATATCATACAGAAAAGGGACGTTCTGGAACAAGTAATTTGATTATTCTGTTGTTCACGTATATCTCCTTCCAGATTATTTGTTCGGGAATTATCACGATACAACTTTCGCATTC
>JAQBSW010011732.1:0-19065 GCA_029291075.1 Eudiplozoon nipponicum
ACATATGTAAGTAATTAATGGGTCAGTTGTTTATATCAAGACCGCAACCTTGATTATAATAATAATAATTGAACGCTCATATTGTTTGGAAATTTCTATCACTCTATGCGCATCTGTTTTTTCCTCTTCAGTTTTTTGCCAATCCGATTGAATGTTTGTTGATTCTAGTCGAGGGCCTGTTCGATCTTGCCTGGATACTAGTAATTTTTTGTTGAATTATGATATTTGTGTCCAGTCGATTAGAATATCATGTGGATGAATATTTGAATATTTAGGCCAGGTGCTTGTTGTTTTATATAAAGGGTTTCATAAATAAATAATAATTTTTCTGATTTTGCTTTATGTAGAATTGAGAAATTGGTCGAATTGACTGGGTGCCCCGTTTCCAATATATGATCGGAAATAGCTGATTTTCCGGACAGTGGTAAACGGGGCACCCAGTCAATTCGACCAATTTCGCAATTCTACATAAAGCAAAACCAGAAAAATTATTATTTATTTATGAAGCCCGTTATATAAAACAACAAGCACCTGGCCTAAATATTCAAAAGTCTCATCAACATGATAGTCTAATTGACTGGCCACAAATAACAAAATTCAACAACAATTTACTAGTATTCAGGCAAGACCGAACAGGCCCTCCACTAGAATCAACAAATATTCAATCGGATTGGCAGCAAACTGACGAGGAAACAACAGATGCACATTGAGTGACAGAAATTTTCAAACAATATGACCGTTCAACACTGCAATCCGCACTTGTGCTGTTACCAAGTGAAGAACACAAATTTGCGCAAAATGGTGAAACGAAAGACTACACTCGGAAAAAATAGCACTCGTACACGTAACAGCGAACAATTCGAACAGATGGTTAATTCTTAAGCCATCAATACAAAAATGACCGGATCTCAGACATCAATTTGCAATACAGTGAGGAGGACTTTTACATGCAAGCAGGCACACACACAGACACAGACGAATCGCAACCCGATAATCAGGTAAATGATCTATTCCCTGTCGCGCAACATGTTTCTTTTAAAACTTTGTTAGGTACTAAATACGATTCTACAACAGTGAAGCTGCGAGTCATTTTTGTTGCCATCCACACATTGAAATGAAAACCTAGAATGTATATAAATGATAGATTGTAGAGCGAAGTTTAGTATTCTCGAAATAAATGGCCATTATCCACTTTGTTATTAATGTGTTTTTTCTTCCTAATTAGAAATATACTGTGTAATATTCGAGGGCAATGGACATTATATATATATATATATATATATATATATATATATATATATATATTAATTCCTATTTTCCCCATTTTAAAATGTAGGGGTGGTCCTAGGTAAAACCAAGGTTAACATAACGAAGAGGAGAATGGTTACGACAAATATACAGTGGGATTGGATGAGCGAATATACTAACGAATCCAGAACAATGGCTGTAGATACTGGTAGAAATAAGATTTATTAATAAATGTTATTCCATGGAGTACATTGTTTTGTTCTTATATATATATATATATATATATATATATATATATATATATATAATTTCTGTGGAACAAAATGTATCTTAATTTTAATATATTTAAAATATGAAGTAAACATCGGTTGATCGGGCATTGATAATAACTACTTTAAATCAAGTTTGCGAACATGATATAAACACCTCACCCATTACACATTTGTCACACACATTTGTCATTATAAACTAAGTATTGTGCAGTTTATAAAAGGAAATTTGAAATTAATAGTTAGTATATAGTTGAATATTGTGTATAAGTTGCGGCAGTGTAGCTCAGTGGTCAGAGCACCAGATTCCGAAGCAGACGTGGTCAGGTTCGAGCACCGTCCGCGGCAAATTCAGGACATTACGTGATGAGTTCCCAATAAGGACAAAGCCAGTCTGCTGGATGAATTGCCTTTTCTACATCATGCAATAATTAGTTTGTACTGACAAATGTATGCGCTTAATGGATCAGGTGTTTATATCTAGATCGCAACCATGATTAACATTAATTGTCCGCGCAACCAATGTTCGTTTAATTAGATAAAAGTTCATTTCAATACAACTTCCCATTGAAACGTTGTTTCTGTTCTACAATGACAAATTGGGGATGGTTAGTTGGAATTTCAGGTCTAAAATGATGCCATACAGACTCCACCTAAAGGAATGAGTAACCGAAAAACATTAGTTAGTGTATAACTGAAAATTGTAAATTTGTTTGTTGCATGGTGGCTCAGTTATTAGAGCACCAGATTCCGAAGCAGATGTGCCCAGGTTCGATCTGTGCCCACGGAAAATTCTGGACAGTACGTGATGAGTTCCAAATAGAGACAAAACCGGTCTACTCGATAAATTGTATTTTCTCCACTGTACAATACTTAATTTATACGTACGAATATGTGTACACAATGGGTCAGGCTTTTATATCAAAAACGCAACCTTGATTAAAATTAATTTTTATATATTCAATTGAATGATGTTATGATTATCGGGATAAGTGATAACTCATATCGATCAAGGCTAGAGTGTATGGTGTACTGGAGCAACAGGTGTTCAGATGTAGTTGTAGTTCTCAATTTTGGTGATATTTAGCATATCTGGAAATTCATTATGTTGGTATCACGTAACCAACTGGCAACCTTCGTGCTGGTACCATGTACCGCTTCGGCCAACATAATAATTGTATACTTTACTGGCCAGATATATATTCCATATAGTGAGTTGGCTTTGGAGTCGCATTTTTGAAGACTTTATATGTAATTAGCTCTCTACTGCTGGAATACACGTTCGTATAGGAGATTGTACCGTCCAATTGTCCAACATTGCTCACCAAAATATATAGTGGCTATAGGGCGTAATATCGCCTCCACTGCTGCGTTGCCAGTTAGCACGAAAGTAATGTGCAAACAGAATTGTACACTCCGTCCACGCTGACTGGTTTATTCTTCTGGTTTAATTTGAATTAATTTGTTACTAGGTACACAACACTGAATACAAAATTGAATATTTACCAGTATGTTTATTTTTAAATATTGATATAATGATATACCTATATTTCGATATATAAACAAATGTATAAATGTATGTTTGTAGGAATAAAATTTCGATTATAAAGATTGTTCACTTTTCATTACTACTTATTTAACAAAATATAGATATCTATGATCATAAAACAATTTCATCTTTCTTATATTTTTTCACCCACACATTAAAAATTTAAACTCATATTTGCACAATCATATAAGCTAAGACTTTTTCATTAATCAGTTTTAAATAATAATGTCTAAGGAAACTCGTCAATAATGTGTCTTTAACTAACCTGTATCCGATAATGAAGTCTCTTCAACATCTTTTGATTTGTGTATTATTTGGGACTGCATTGAATCGCGAGAAGAACCCCCATCAACAGAACCTGCCTTCTTTTGGTTTCCGTCGGAGTTTTGAGTTGGTTTGTAGCTAATGTTTTTAGAAAATTCGTTGCATGCTTTTCCTAAGTCATTTACAGTTGAGTAATACGAATCTGACAGTGCTTTTTCGACATTTTGGTCATATGCAATCATATTGCTGGCAGTATGCCTGTCCGGTGAGGCTTTTGCAGTGCTTGTCATTATATTCCCGACAGGGTTAAATTGACTCTGCTCATTATCTACCGTTTCATATTGTTGTATATGCCGTGGTGATGACAAGGGAGTCCTTGGCGTTCCACTGAGTTCCAAATATGTTCGTTGTTGACTATGTTCTCTAGAAGAGGCAATATCGCATGTTGCAACAATTTTCTTCTGGCTGATACTGGTACGACGTCTAACACTCGCAACTTGGATATCCCTACGACTATACGGTGAATCAGTGCTGTTTATATAAGGTGTTTTTAAATGCGATATTACTCCGTCTAATTTAATTTATTTGATCATCAATCGTTTAAGTTGCATTTTCATATCAATTGCATTTTTATTGATTGCCAACAACAGTGTTTATGATAAAAAAAATTAAATGAGCAGTTTAACAAAATTGGTTTCTTTAACAAAGGTTCTCACAAATAATGCAGTTTATCCAATCATGTTAATTAGCTTAATAATGAAAACCCCAGCCATTATTGAATAATTATTTCTATTATAATGGAGAATCTGTCGACGTCCTCAGAAGCAAATAAATGTCGATCTTCACAACTTGGACATTTTTATATCGTCCAAATTACGTTCCCCATCACAATTCGTGAATTATGAAAATAAAACATTAATATTTTAATTAATTTGTGTAAACGTGATACCAGACCTATCTACGCATAGAAATGGAAAGGAACCACTTGCCCGAATGTCTTTATAAAGGCCGACATTGGGCTCCGTGTGACCAATAAATAGATCGATACGGCACGATCTCCGAACAGATACATAAATATCAATTTACATTTAACCAGCTGTAATGTTATGTTTTATGAGCCACACATTCTCATATTAAAGAACTTCGTCTATGTTGTTTTAGTATCCATAGACTTTAGCTAACCGTCGGTTTTAAAGTGGTATCTGTGTAAGGTATGTAAACATGCTCACAGATAAGGTTGATTTGTACTGCAACGAAATCAATTATCTGCTTGTAAGAAGACTAATGCATAAAGTCGAATAAATTCCAACATTAAATAAACATAATCAGATGTCATGTTATAGAAAGTGTAATGCGAGGGTAATATTCAGTCATATCAACATTATAGCTTGTCTGAACGCAACAAAATTTTGTTTATAACTTATGAAATTTGAATTGGTTAAAGTAAACTTTGAGCAAAATACTGATAGACAAACAGAAATATGTAAATGACTAACAGTGAAATAAGTTATAAACAATTCATTGTGGAGAACCTATGAGTATACCTTCACGTGTTAGGTATGGCGCAACTTTGGCATAACATTTTGATCGAAATTTAATTGATTTTTTATTAAAAACACCCTATCTTACACCTGAAGACGATATTGTACAGTTCCGTCTTGACCCAGCGTTAGCCACTAACATTGAACATATTTTACACTAGAAAAATATCTGACAAATTCGCTAGTACAAATATAATTGATATCGTTCAGATTCATAACAGAAAAATCTTCTCGATAAAAATTTATTTACTACACAATAATATAGATAGTAGCGTTATTCACTAATTGAACTGAAGCAAGTCATAACTGCATAAAATACAAGTTACTGGAAGACCAAGTAAGCAGACCGAAAACAAATGGTATAAATTGAAATGCTTTGCCAAATAAGACTTAAAACTCACAGGATAGTTAAAGCCCAAATTTCGGCAAACCACTTCATTGATAGCTTATGGGTAGCATTTATTTTCTTTTCAATCAATATTTGGGCACACTAATCATGGAGAGAAAATGGTCTCATTCCATTTGGTGTCTTTATACTTTTGCACGCATGATTATTCTCGTCGCTTTATAGCACATATTTAATTAGCAAAAATTTAACCGTATGCCGAATAAATAAATTGAGTTTGTCCAATTATAACGAAACTGAGCTATAGTAGTTAGATTTTATTCGCCATTCTGTGCATTTTTTAGGTTGAAGCAACAAATATATACATTCACTTGAGTTACCCATTATCGAATGTGTATGATATCTATTTTGCAATTAAAATCCGGACTTGGCTAGTTAGACCTTTACGTTGGTAGAGACAATAATAAGTGTAAACATGAAAAACGAATTCAAATATTATGATGTAAGACTACAAATTGCTTGTACATTGCGGATCCTATTACGATTACGGTTATTTAAGTGGATTGAAGCTTAATGATGGATAGTCCTATCACCTATGCATTCCTGGCTACTATCCCCAATAGAGATGAAAATAATATGTAATAGATGGAATTTCTGTGTTAGCCTATCGAGCGTGTAGGTTCTGCAAACAATTTTTTTTCTTTATTCACTTATATAGTCAATTAAGAATAATCACAAGCCTGCGTCTACAGTTATAATTAGCATTAGTATTTACACATTCTCTGTTTGAAATTATTAAAGCATACGGCATAGATTTTGCAAGCAAATAGTGCTATGTGCAATGAATGAAAACAGCATGTACGGATATGCTATTGTGTACATAGCGAGAACATCTTTTGAATTTTCGCAGGGTGCAAGCTTCATATTCTGCAGTGCCGCGTTTTGCGTACACGGGTTTTAGCTTTGCACCAACAGTTTCACAAAGGTCTGATTGATCACAATTTCCTTGTCTGTATCTGTTTTGTCTTCGATCGGGCTGGGTGTGTAATCGTCCCTTTCTTCTGAAGGCTTCAACATCGTTCATACTCACCATTGGAAATGCGAAAATCGAATATGATACAGAATATAATCAGTTGATTCACTTGCATCGTATTTTCTAACGATTTATCCAGACATATTGTTTATTTTAACGGTTGGTGCGCAGTGCGTGCTTCATATGTGGACTCCTCGCGAGTTTCGTTCGCGGGTTGTGCCTTGCACTTTCAGTTTCACCAAGATCCGATTGATTCCCATTTTTGAAAATTTTTTTGTTTAAAACCATTGATGAGTCAAAAAAATAACTAAAATATAAACATAACTGTTTCGGAACGAGGTTGCCACATTTGGTGAAGTCTACCATTGTGAGTATTGTGCTGTGTATATATGTGATGAGGGGACACCACTTGTACCAAATTCCCAAGAAACTCCATGAAATGTGGAGCCGGCTTATCCTTCAAAAGGAGTCAGCCGCAGTAAAGTAAAGTAAGTAAGTATATATGTGATTTGATGCCTGATGCTGGAACCGGACACCGCTAGTCAACAAAGATTAGATCGTACCTAATTTCCAATGGTTAGTATGAACGATGTTGAAGCCTTCGGAAGAAAGGTACGAATCCGCACTCAGCCAAAACGAAGACCTAATCGATGCGTACTTGGAAATCTGATCTTTTCGAAACTGATAGTGAAAAGCAACAATCCGCAACCACAACTCGCTGACAGTCAACATTTTGTTTATTTCTTCTTTACGTTTTAAAGCCCCATGCAAAATTGCGCTTAAATTAGCTTCCAATTTTTGAAACTTTTTGACTAAAATCTATCGTTATGTATGTTAACGTGGACTATTTCTCTATCAAAACATAACTTCCTTTTTGGTTTTGTTCAAATATAAGTATATTTTTAATATCATTTTCCAATGTAATGTGTATCTATTAAGACAAGCATAACATTTCCTTGAAATTATTTTCAATAACTAAATAAAGTAGGTTTATTTTTTAAAAATGTACACATTTTCAATGCTTATTTATTGCATTACGAGATATTTTCGACACATTCTTTAGTCTTAACTTTTACTGGAACCTTTGATATAAAATGTTAAAATTATTAAAACACTCTTTTTACTAAATTTAAGACATAAAAACGCAATAAAATTTATATTACTATCAAGATATAAAATGACGTTGGGCATCACAAACAAATAATCAAAGTCGATTCCGTCAAAGAAATATTTTTCGAAACAGGACATTGATAAATTCCCTGATCATTGTTGTGCGAAACAAGGCTTTTGTGCACTCTGTTCACGTTTGATCAACCTAAGCCGTAGCTAAAAGCGGCTTATACTTGCTAAAAGCGAAAGACAAATAGTCCAATTAATTTTAGAATGTTGCAATCCTCAGGTGTTGACAAGTGTTAAACTGAGGCACATATATTTGAAATAAACACTAATCCAATGTGTTATCTAACACGTTGCAGACAATAGATTTTATATAATTAAACAAACTTTGGTTCGCAGGATGGGATAACAATTACTTCAATCAATATCGCCATCTTGATATAAACACTTGACCCATTATGTACACATATTTATCAGTATAAACTAAGTATTGTATAGTGCAGAAAATGCAATTTATCCAGTAGACCGCTTTCGTCCTTATAGGGATCCCATCGCGGACTGCCCAACAGGTTGGCATCATGGTTAGAGCAACAGATTTGGAAAAAAACGTGCTCAGTTTCGAGCTCTGTCCGCGTAAATTTCGGGTCAGTACGTGATGAATTCCCAATAAGAACGAAACCGGTCTTCTGGAAGAATTGCCTTTTCTACAATATACAATACTTGGCTCATACTGACAAATGTATGTATATAATGGGTCAGGTGTTTATATCCAGATCGTAAACTTGATTAAAGCAATAGATTTTATATTTATTGAAACCAGAAACATAATTATGATACTTTTTTTGTATAGGCTAAAGCAACAGACTGTATTTGGATAAGTGCGCTAACCCTACAGAGGCAAATGACTTACTTTTTTTATTGCTTCGTTTAGGAAAACAAGCGCGCAGTTCTTTGGCGCTAGCCCGAAGCCGTTTGCCTACCCTAATCGGTTTTCGTTGTTGTTCACTTTTCAACAAGGATGAACCATTTGTTGGCATTTTATCAACTGGCTCGCCTTTTGACCGTTTGAATGATTTTCGTAACTTTGTCCCTGTTGCAAGTGGTTTTTGCGTGAAGGAATCTGACAGCTGACTATTCGACTTTGCGTCATGCAATTCATTTTCTGAGCGAAGCATCACACCGCTCGAGCAACAAATAAAGCAGAACTCCTTACTTAAATAAGTTAAAGTAGGTTAATTTAAACGTTGTAGTTTGCGGAACTGAGTGCTAATGTTTGTTTACCTTAGCTTTGTATTCATTCAGTAAACTGTTTCTGAAAAAATCAAAAAAGGTACATTTAGATTCAGGAATGCTTTAAAAAAGATTACTAATATTGTCGTAAATATAATTTTGAACAATGCTTTGAAAGAAATTTTTGCAGTTCGACATTTTGTGAACATAAATGAAAATTCTTGTTCAACCATATGAAAAAATATAAAAAAGTAACAATGTGAGGCCTTTCATTTCCATGTAATAAATGACCTTTAACGAACTTTGATTAAATGAAAATAATAAAAACAAATATAAGATTGGCAATTTTAGCATTTCAGCTTTATGCTACCATCCAAATTTCCCCACATTCCCCACCCAAATATTTAGTGGGCATATGGCGCAATACCGGCTCCGACTAATGAATCGCCAGTAAGCGCGAAATGCATGTGCACATTAGGTTTACATTTCACTCTTGTTGACTTTGGTATATCCTTCTGATCCTATTTGAAATAATTTGTTTGTAGTTGCGCAACACCTAATACATAATTTCCTATATATATATATATATATATATATATATATATATATATATATATATATATATATATATATATATATATATATATATATATATATTAGCTCTCCGCAACAAACAGTAACTGACATTTAACGAAATTTAATTAAAGGAAAATAATAAAATCAAATATAACGTTGGCAATCTTATCATTTCCGCATTTTACTAGCTTTAAATTTACTATAAATTCGAATAATAAATACGTCCATTTATTTTGTATTCCTTAGGTAAGGTGAGCCTATTAAGAAATTACCTGATCTGCGTTTTGACTAACGCAGCTTTTATTGTTCCAGTAGTTTTCTTTTAAAATCAAACTCTTAATGATTTGAACAAATATTTTGTGTTTTGCACCCCCATCCTACCTATTGAGATCATTCTAATAATACAGCATTTCTAATGTTTAGAATTAATAATTAGACTGACCCATGCAAAGGGTAAATTAATGTCTATTGACTGCAGTTTCATTTAGGTGTATGCACAAGTGTATCAATTATATTTAACTGATTTTTTTTAGTTATGTATACACATAGACATGCATATGCGTGTAGCGCGCCTGTTTAATGGTATGAGTATAACTTGAGCAGTTTGAATTTAAATTTAACACATGCACTGATCATTCGGATTTCTAATTTTATCACTCATAATGGCATGTGTTTATGACGAGTGTTTCTGAATTATTGGTCTCCCTCCACCAAAAAAATGTGAGGGCAATTTCAGTTACGTCATTTTACATCGAGTGTATAAAACGAATAGTTAACGCATGCAAATGGTAAATTCTTATTCAGTCACTCTAGTCTCACTTAGATGAAAATAACAGTTACGGAAATGCACACACACACATGTGACACGCGAATATCTAATGAAAGGTCAGTCTGAAGTATAAATATTTCGGCTAGAGGAAATAACGCGCTTGCTTCATATGTTTCATTTGTTAAAATTGTGAGGATGGACCAATTGAAGAAGGCTATCGATAAAGATAGCTGAAATATACTAAAGAAAGAAAAGTGCTGGAACAATAAAAGCTGCGTTAGTTAAAACGCAGATCAGGTAATTTTGATTAATCCAGTTACGCAAAAACAATATTCATTCAGCCTATCAAGAAGTTCATCTATTTAGAAACAGAAGAATGTGCCAGAATAAGCAGAAACAAAGAATGCACTCTCATAAAAGTTAAATACTGTTTGTTGCGGAGAGCTAATATATATGCAAATATGTATTAGGTATTGCGAACCTAGTAACAGATTAGTTCAGTTGTGACCAGAAGGACATACCAAAGACAGCATGAACGGAAAGTATAATCTCAAGCACATCTCAAGCACAAAACGAATGTGCATGAGATTATACTTTACAAAAATGCACTCTCATGTATGCTTGAGCTTTGTAGTTACTACATCGTCTCTAATTTCTTCTTTTAATTTTTCAGTAAGAAATAAACCTGAAAATATAAAAATATAAGCTTATATTTTCCGCGAAGCCTAGTTTTCCTACGCCTAGTTTTCTTTTTATGCTTATCATTTATACATTTTTATCAAAAAATATATGCATTTTGATAAGGCTTGAAAATGAAAAGAAAAGTATGCGATAAATGTTATTTGACAAAGCAAAATCGAACCGCAGATCCCAAAACATAAAATTTGTTATCCATTTATTTTTGCAGAAAATCAAAATGTATCCGTTTCAAAAAAAGCTGCTTCAATGCACGGAAAAATATAAGTATTTCAGTAAGATGAAACACAAAGATTAACACATGTATTACAAATCAAATTGTAAGCAAGATATGCACGGTGTTGATTTTATACATTTTTTGTATAATTAATGTAAAAAAACTACGATGTAAACAATGTTGTTTTAAAATGGCATTATCACTTTCGCGAGATTTTAGCTCGATTCAAATATCTGTTCATTAATGCATTAAATTTATTGAAACAAATAGAATTAAGTTGGATTGCACGTATACATTGTACAACAACAACAAAAAATAAACGCATAAGCAGAGTTACTCATATATAAAAACGTTTATGTCTTTGGTTTGTTTAACTGTGAAAAAAGAAAGTTGCAAATGACTGCTTGTGTAAAAAGCAGCTTCGTATATTTTCCATCTTTAAAAATACCCGAAAGCCGGTTGTTTTGGAGCGTGATTTTTTTTTAAAACCCGCATGGCTGTTTCCAGATATGGTTAATTTTGTTTGATGTAAAATGCTATTCATCAGATTACGCCATGTTCACTGTGCAAAATATTTGATTTTCCATTCCAGAACTGCAATGAACCACAAAAAACTTAGAATGAACCTTTTCTGTCTTTCTATGTAATCAGAACAAACTTGCGCTCAGTGAAAACAAAACTATGACCTCCTTAACGATGAAATCAATGCTCAAAATCATATTAATTTCATCGGTCACAGAGGCAATTACGATAGTCATATATACTAGCTCTGTCATTAATAATTATTCTGGTTGTAAATGCTCTGTAAAAGTTATTTTAACCGAATAACAAAGTATAAACATTTTCTTGTGAAATTGGGGTTTTCAAAATTATCTGATCTGTTCTGTGACTAACACAGGATTGGTCCCAGTTTACTTTTGTTCTAGAAAGATTTCTGATAAAGTATATAGACAAAAGTATCCAAAATATTGTCAAAACTTACGGCTGCTGAAAGAAACTTTGGCCACTGGCAAATGGACAGATAATGCTCATCAGTATTGGCTGGCAGATTAAGAGAAGGTATACTGTGAATACAAACCATCTCTATTGGTAATGGGCAACCTAGGGTTCTTTTACAGCACACATATTACCACGAACAATACGAATTATAATGAATCCATACTGCATTGGCCGTTGGGCAGGAAAAAATAGGTCACCTTATCTGCTAATTTGTGCTGGAAGGATAAACGAAAAAAGGTTACTGCGGACACTTTCATCTCGGATTCTGCCACTTTTCATTCTCTTCCTTCTTCGCAATTAAAAGTAACGCTCTTTTAGACGCTCTTAATATAATGGGTGTTGATCGTATCACTGAGCCCAGTAACAGATTGCCAAATTTTAAACATAGTTCAAATAAAGTAACATTCATAAACCTTTGTTAGGTTTTATCGGCTGCGCATTTAGTGTGCAAACATAAAAATAAACTGAGTAACAAGAAGCTCGTGCACTTACGTTGGATAAATTTGAAATCGATATTTGTCGCGTATCGGTAAATGTAATATAGGATGCTAAATGCATCACATAACGGTGTGCATCATCCTCATCTACAGGTTATTGGATTCGAAGTTTTTTACGAACCCTAGCAAGAAGTTCGTATATATTCTAGGTTATGGATGATGTGAGCGCTCAAGTTGGGCACTTAAGTAACGCAGAATTACTTTTAGGTGAAAGGTACACTTAATGTTTGATGCGCAACGATAATGGTGAGCCACTGTTGGATAGCTGTGCGGAACATTGATTTTACATAAATAGCACAAACTTCAGGTGTAGTGTAAGACAATGCGTCACCTGGCGTCCTCCAGCCAACAGACAACAGTGGACACAAATAGATCATGAAACAAATGGTTATAGATGGTGTGGTTCCATCCGAGATTGTCGTTCCTTTTGGAAAACTTATGTCAATTATCCGTGGTATATTTACATTTATTTATTACGAAAAAATAGGTAATAAATTACTTCAAATAGATTTAAGCAAACTCGAACAACCGTCATTCCGACAAAAATATGAAGATATTTTAAAATCAAACCTATCTGGTCCTTATGACAAAAATTCTTTTTTAATTTGGACAAAGATAAGTTACACTATGAACAATGTAGGTACTGCGGTATGTGGCAGAAAGTATCACTGGATCTCTGTAAAACATATGAAACTACTCAAAATTCCATCTGGTTCGGATTACATTATTACTCATAGAGTTGTAAGATTACAAATTAAGCGCAGTCTAAAGGTCGATCTCGAATCCCATCGGAACAGAACGGCTGAGGAATTATAAGAAGTGTTGTATTAGGTAAAAGCCTCTGGTTTTTTCCAACCTATCCAAACAACAAGTCCGGGAAGTGTAAAAGTTAGCAAAACTATAAATAATAGTAACAACCATCAAACAACCGATAAAATAAGTCGTCTTGATTGGTGGGCTGAACGCGTCAAAGCCCAAGTTTTGTGGGAACTTGCGTCTGTCCAGATTCCCCAAAGCGCTGTTGAAGTCCTCCCAGGCGGTAGATTAGTCGATCTTGACTATGCAGACGATATCATACCATTATTCGACAATGAAGATTCTGCTTGGGAAACCTTAAATAAATTCTCAATCGTTGTTCCGCTTTTCATTATAAAATACACGCCTTCTAAACGTAAGATAATTTTACAGGATTACCCACAACTGTCTCCAACTTTAAGAACTGCAGATTGAAGATCTGAACGTAGTTAACAGGTTTAAATAAACTGGCAGCTGTATCAATAACTTAGGCAATATGTCCGACGAGATGAATATGAGAATCGCAAAAGCTATAGAAACTTTCTCAAATATTCTCCATTTATGGAGAAACGAGAGTAATTCACTCCGCCTTAAAGGCAATTTTTATTATATGCCAGTGAGACTTGGATCCTTAGGATTGTGGATTTTAGGCGCTCACAGGCATTCGACCATCGTTGTTTGACAAGCATAGCATATGTATGTTACCAACAACGAATAATCAATGCTGACATCTGTCAATGTATTTTTGGATCGGCGAACAAGCGCTCTCCGTTTGAAAATCAGATAAGGCTCCATCAGCTACGTTGGTTCTGTCAAGTTTTACGTATGCCCTCAATTCGATTGCCCAGCAGAGCACTGTTCTTTCAACCCGCACCAGATTGGCACAAGAAACAAATTGAGCAGATTATGATATAGCAGAAACAATTAAAGTCAAAAACATCAAAATTGCGAAAGTATTAGACACACTCGTCTGCCAGGATGGGGTCTACGTTCTTATCACATTTCTTGGTTCGAAACCCTGCGCGATATGGTATCAAGTCGAGCTCATTGGCGATCTTGTTGCAGATATTTATTACAATAATCATTGTTAATTTCTTTTCTTAGTTTGACAGAGGTAACTGCGAGGTTTGGCCGTGTTTATGAATTTATCCAGCTAAAACCACAAGGAAGTTGTATTGCCAACGTTATCCTGCCTTGGTGCTGACTTGGCCATAATGTTGGTGCAGAAGTTTATATTGCCTCACTTCTGTGTTTCATTCTCATAGTAGCTATGCCCCTCTTATGGTTATATTGAAGTGAAACGCTAGTTATTAATGACGATTATATGCATGATGATGATGATGATGATAAGCAAAACAATTGAAAGATAAAAATGTTTCTGACATAAAAATAGCCTCTATTGGTGTAAAATTGTTCACTGAAAATGTTGAACCACGACCGTGCGGCGAGGAATCGATGCTAAAACTCCATGGATATTCCATAGTTTCCACGCAATCCAAACGTACTCGACAACATTCGACGTCTATATCCTCCGCAGAGAAACAAATTGATACAAATCATTTATAACCATGATGCATGATTGACCTTCTCCATCCTAAATATAATTCGATTCCGCAGAGTCCCGAAAGAGATGGAATCAATATAAAATCACAACGATGGAAAAGTCCAAAACCAAATGTTCTTTCATGGACGTAAAATTTAGTCAACGGAATAAATCAACTAGTATATTCAAGACGAAATCAATTCTAAAATGGAATCGAGTGGAATAATCCGACCAAATAGTCAAGTAACGAAAATATAGAATACCTTTGGTTAATAGCATAGAAGAATAGACATATCAAACGGTTTATTGGTGTCAATATTCGGTCCAGACAAATTCTTTTAGCCAACAATGAAAATAAAATGGTTTGGCTAAATTTGATATTTGAAGAAGAACTTTACGCAACTCTAATAGGAAACAATTTTAATTGATTAAAAATACTACATTTCCAAATATAGGACTAAATATCAATTTTAACTGTACATCGAGTCATAAAAGTAGACACTAATGATTAGCTTCTACTGTCATCTCAATTGCAAATCATCAATAAATTTGGATATAGCTTTAGACAAAGTAAAAAATCTGACCATACGTATCAATAAAGATTTGTCTCAAATTTCTTTGGATCAAGTTGCCAGCTTGAGATAAACATTAGTCCCTTTGTATCTAACCAGTTACACAAAATAGCAAAACTACCGTCATGCACATGTACTGACACATTTCGACATTCCATGATGATGATCAATCAGATACTGTTTGTGACGATGAACTAATATATATGCAGTTATGTATTAGGTGTACGCACCTAGTAACAAATTAGTTCAAACATGACCAAAAGACAGCATGAACGGAACGTTTAATCTCATGAACATTCGTTTCGTGCTTACTGGAGACTTATCATTTGGAGCTGGTATTACGCCTTTTACCCACTTTATATTTGGGTGAGGAATGTGAGAAAATAGGACGGTATTATCTCCTATACGAATGCGTAAACCTGCAGTAGTGAAGTTAACTTCATATAAAGTCTTCGACAATGCGACTTCAAAACTAACTCACTATATATAATATACATACCGAGTCTGTAAATGTACCAACACTGTGGCTATTTTGTCAGTACCCGATACCAACATTATGGTACCGAAAAGGTAAATGGTACTAACAGTATTGTTACCAAGTCAGTACATGGTAACAACACGATGGATTTCAATTTATGCTAAAGTTCACCGAAATTGAGAATTACAACTATTTCTGAACACGTTACTTCAGTAAATCCATACACCCTGCCCTTGATCGATATCAGTTATCACATTTCACGGTAATCATGACATCATTCTATTAAATCTATAACAGTTAAAAACTGTTTGTGACGGAGAAATAATATATATGTAATTATGTATTAGGTGATGCGCACTTAGTAACAAATTAGTTCAAATATGACCAGAAGGATAAACCAAAGAAGGAATGGACGGAAAGTTTTATCTCATGCACATTCGTTATGTAAATGGCGTAATATCTGCTCCTACTGATATAACTACTGATATCGAACAAGACCAGAGCGTATGGATATACTGGAGTAACAGGTGTTCTGAAATAGTTGTATTTCTCAATTTTGATGAACTTTAGAATACATTGAAATCCATCCTGTTGGTATCATGTACCGACTCGGCGACCATAGTGCTAATCCCATTTACCTTTTGGGTACCATAATGTTGGTATCGTGTACTGACTCAATAGACATAGTGTTGGTACCCTTTACACACTCGGTTAGCATATTATGTATAGTGAGCTAGCTTTGAAGTCGCATTTTCAAAGACTTTATATGAAATTAGCTTCACTACTGCAAGTTTAAACATTCGTATAGGAGATTGTACCGTTCTATTTTCCGACGTTCCTCACCCAAATATAAAGAGGGTAAATGGCGTAATAGCGGCTCCTACTGATGAGTCGCCTGTAAGCACAAAATTAATGTGCACGAGATTAAACTTTCTGTTCTTGCTGTCTTTGGTTTATCCTTTTGGTCATGTTTGAACTAATTTGTTACTAGGTGCGCAACACCTAATATATAAAATGATCAATTTGAAAAATACAGAAAATCATATATAAAGTCCTCACCCCAAATAGTCTGGCGTACAAAATGTTTATGCAGTCACGATCAAAGCATTTTTGGATCTTTCGTCACTCGTATAAAAGTTCTACAGACAAACGATCATTGACTGCTCTGGTGGTAATAAAAATTATCTGAATCAAGTTTGGTTGCTTTAAATGACCACAAACTTTATTGTATCTATCCAGACGCAAAACAAAGAAAAACTACCATTCGCCTAAAATGCTTGCAGGCAAAGTTCTAGTACCAGTGATCACATAATCAATACAGGTGGCAAAGCTGATCCACCACGTATTTCAGTAATTAATAAAGCGAAACCGAAAACATTTTGACAATATATGAGTCACTTAAATGAAAAATATTTTCGCAAAACTGGATTAATCGAAATTACCTGATCGGCGTTTTCATTAAGGCAGTAATATTTTCTTAAATACTGTTTGTTGCGAAGAGCTAATATATATGCAAGTATGTATTAGGTTTTGCGAACCTAGTAACAAATTAGTTCAGTTGTGACCAGGTGTTCGGAAATTGTTGTAATTCTCAATTTGGGTGAACTTTAGCATAAATTTATATCCATCAGGTTGGAATCATGTACCGACTCGGAAACCATAGTGTTAGTATCCGGTACTCATCGATTTCAAAAAAGGTATCAGTTACTAACACAATAGCCATAGTGTTAGTATCCTTTACAGACTCGGTATATATATTATATAGTGTGAGTTAACATTGAAGTCGTATTGTCGTTGACTTCAGATTATGTTAGCTTCACTATTACAGGTTTACACATTTGTCTAGGAGATTGTACCGTCCTATTATTCCACATTCTTCTACCAAATATATAGTGGTTAAAGGGCGTAATACCGGCTCCTACTGATGAGTCGCCAGTAATATTTTCTGTTGTTTTCTTTCTTGAACAAAATATTTCGGCTACCGTTATCGGCAGCCTTCTTCAATTGGTCCATCCTCACCAGTTTTACAAAACAAACTAATGAAGGAGGCGCGATATTTCCTCTGGTCCTATCACTTATACTTCAGACTGATCTTTCACCCGGTAGTTGCGTGTCACGTGTGTGTGTGTATGTGTTTCTGTGTGCATTTCCGTAATTGTTATGTTCATCTAACTAAGTGAGACTAGATTGGCTGAATAACAATTTGCTATTTGCATGCGTTAGACTATTTGTTTTGTACAATCCATTTTCGGGGGGGGTGGACCAATAAATAAAAAACACTCGCCATAACCACGTGCCATTGTGAGGAATAAAATAAAAAAATACAAATGGCCAATGCACGTGTTAAATTTCAATTCAACACACCCAGGTTTCTACTCAGGATAGGCTTGTTAATAACAGTTATTGAGACATTTGCTATCAAATAACAACGGCCGGATCTCAGCGTACAGAAATTTTATTAACTTGATATCTGATTTAACTGTCTTATGAATAATAGAATAAACACGTGAAAGCAAGGAATAGATAATCGCAAAGTTCGTCCGAATAAGGAATAATACCAGAATGAAAATCTATAATGACCTCTTTATCATCAATACCGTTTATTAATAGAAAAGTCTGTTTCTCCGAACAAAAAGAAGACAATAAGACACTAAATAAGGCAGCTATAAGTTCGCAAGTCATTATCAATCAAAGTTAAGTTTGTTTTTCTTTCAATGTTCAGGATGCCTTTTTGTGCTGTTCTTAAGTTTCGATCATTCTTTCCCATGGTTCTCTTCAGAGATCTTTCATTAGTCACACAAATGATAATATAATATAAGAACTGTATTAAAAGAAACACTCACTATAGGTATTAAACTATTGAATCAAAAGGAAAGACTAAAACTTTTGAATACATCAAGGTTATATGAAATACCTGGCAAAGATTGCAATCTGATGATGCGCCGCATTAATGCTAGGAGAGGTGAAAATAAAACAGCCTGTAAATATGGTCACACTCAGAAATTGGACCTAGCTAGACACTCACAGGAATCTGGCCATCAGATAGATTGAGAACACCGTAAACAAATCTATATATGTAACCGCAAAGATTGATGCTTCTTCGCGTTTTACTTACGTTTTAATTGTTCTTTCCCATGTATACTTTCAGGGTTGCTTCAATAGTCACAAAAATGGTAATACAGAGAGCATACTAAAACAAATTGCAAGCAGCCATCTTTCTTGGCAGCATATCATCTTATAAATGTTAATACAACTTCCTATTAACCAAATATAGTGTTCCTTAAACATATACACATTCCCGTTAAATACTGTTTGTTGCGAAGAACT